>OZ026625.1:66876543-66887043 GCA_964020975.1 Hermodice carunculata
TTTGACAAAAGTATTTTTATGTCCTCTATATGTGTGTGTGTGTGTATGTGTGTGTGTGTGTGTGTGTGTGTGTGTGTGTCTGTGTCTGTGAGTGTCTGTGTGTGTGTGTGTGTGCGAAGTTCAAAAAATATAGATTTACGCAACAACACAGCAATGTTTTCTTGGCACCATCTGGTGTAACCACAAAGTGGCAAATAGTTGTGTGTTTAATCGCGCTGCAAAAAAGAAATTGTCTCTTTTTAAACTACTTTCCTTCTGTATCGGTTGGTATATTAGTCATTTATCTTCCTATTTATGCCATAGAGGTGGCCGTTACCTCGATCTTTCCAGTATTAATATGAACGATTAGACCCAAAGATATATCTGCATGAATTGATGAGGTGGTTGTATGTCCCCAGTCCAGACGATCTATAAATCACCGCGATTTGAAAAAGATTTCCATCATTTCTCTGAGCTCAGCAAGGAAGTAAACAGACAATTTTTTAGGCTTGATAGATAAATATATTTCCCCAAAAGACAGGAGGTAATTTTTCCTGCATTGCTGCCTGTCATACTTGATGTTTTACCCGAGTCAAAAACTGAGACTACACATCCCTGTATCTAGCAGCGGCACTGAGATTGTTATGCAGGCACCAGGGAATCTAAAGCATGCAATATAAAGTGGGTGTATATTATTTAAACTACCTCATGATGCAGATTTAACGGACTCTGAGCGAGTGACAGGAAATTGATTTTATGGATCAAATGAGCCTTATTGATGGATAAGTTAATTGGTAACGGCACTATTCAGACACATAGACAACTGACCAAGTCGAAATCACCATAGGTTCTGGCATGAAAGTGACGAGGCAAACACGACATCCTGGTCGGATATCAACAGCACCACCCCTGCACGAGAATTTTAATCTCAATCATAGCGTGGAATCACTTCCTATGATGGTATCCAGTACTGTTCTATCAGATGGATTGTACGAGTGAAAGGTTACCATATCTGCCCCCCCCCCCCCAAATCTGAGTAATTAATGAAACATTTGCCCTGGGTAGTAATTAAACAGTGCCTGGAAAAGACTGGTATAGTACAAAATATACACCAGAAATGTCATGACCAAAACAAGGAGAGAAAAAGAAAAAGAGAAGGAAAGGATGCTAACAACCGGCGTAAAGGCCAGAGAACCCCCCTCCTGCACACAGCTCTACTCACCACCCACCACCCCACCTCACATGGCAAGCAACCAAAATCACTCAGATTTACTTCTGGCTTCTGATTCATGTACGTAGTAATCTGTCCAAAACTTGATTATGTCGTCTATATAGCGGGGGCTACAATACACTTTATGGATTCTGAGAAATGTCACATGAGGGACACACAGATTGTGGATATATAGAGGTGTGTTCCTGACTCATATCAGGGCCCCATATCGAGGGCCAATCAATTCTGTTGGACCCTTGATTGACAACTCAACACAAAACCACCCAAGATCCTTCACCACTTTTAACACAAGAGCAAAATCCCCAAAGCTGGCACGTGTCTCTCCTTGATCACGTGTATCACACAAATGTCAGAAACTAAATAGCATATCACTTACACGCTGCCTGAGGCCATTCGTTGCAGCCTTTGAAAACTGCCCAGATAATATAGTATTGCTAAAAATATGTAATACTTCTGGTTTCTGGCTAAAAATTACAAATGTAATAATGCTAAGCATAACTCAACTACAAGTTTTTATTTAAAGTGTTAATAATTAAATGTGAATACCAAAAGTAAACTACTACATACAATTCCAGGAATTTTTTAAAATGCAGCATGTGTTGCGTAGAAACTGGAATAAGTAAGAAAGAATTGGGGGGAAAAGAAGAAAGCTTCCGAACAAATACAAGCATAAAGAATACCCTACAGAAATATTTCCAAAGCTTCAGCACGTTCAACAAGCATCAATATGCTACAAAATGTAATAAAAATGGCAAATGACAACTAACATGGAAATTACCGAGTGCACTCAATAAAGGCGGTTTCAACCGATGGCTAAATCTTCATTTAGAATCCTGGAAGATGAGGATTACAGCCAGGTACGCCTTTGTATAATCTTACCCTGTCCATGTTAATTTATATGTGATTTTTTTATTTAAATACGATTCATTTTAATATTTCTCTTGATGTAAGCGGTATGCTGTCTTTTGAGTATTACACTTCGCATCATTATATGTCTATACATTGAGCAAAAATTTGAAGTAGTTCTTGGCCACAGAATTTTTATTCACGCTTATAATTGCCATATCATTCTGTCTCAAAAATAACGAAATCGAACGACATAATTTTATACTTTCAGCTTTTGTTGCATCTGATCAAAATGTACGTCAGTCCGCACGCACTCGAATCCATGAAATTTTACAATAGACTGTTTAATTCAATAAGTATACACGAAATGGGTCTACTTGTGATTTATCATTGTTTATCATAATGACAAAATTAATAACAAGAAGAAAAAGAAGAGAAGAAGAGGAAGAAGAAAAAGCAGAAGAAGAAGAAGAAGAAGAAGAAGAAGAAGAAGAAGAAGAATTATAAGAATAATATCCTAGAAATGGGGAAGTAAATGTGTACATGAAATACAAAGAAACATTAGGTACGATCACATGATGAAATAACAGATAGATTATATCCATATTAAAAATCATAAAATATATTCACATAATTAAATAATATATATGTTACATCATGATTGACAGAAGCCCTGTTAAATCACACTTCATACAAAAATACAAATTTAATTGTAGTTCGGGCACAAGCTGAAGTTAATAACGATGAGGTATACACTGAAAGTTATTTGCACTTTCAAGTCACTTAGGAAAACAGATACATTTACATGCACTGTAAACAAGTATATTAAAATGCAAACTAAAATAAACTTCTTCAGAGTAAAGTCAATGCGCCTTGGCTACAAGCTTCGTGATGTAGTGCATTGTTCCACGTGGTTAAAAGTTTGGTGATATGGTGCATTGTTCCCCGAGGTTAAAAACTCGGTGATATGGTGCATTGCTCCACGATGTTAAAAGCTCGGCGATGTGCACATTGTTCCACTAGGTTAAAAGCTTGGTGATGTGCTGCATTGGTCGACGAGGTTACAAGCTCGGTGATGTGGTGCATGTTCCACGAAGTTAAAAGCTCGGTGCTGTGGTGCATTGTTCCACGAGGTTAAAAATTCCGTGATGTGGTGCATTGTTCCACGAGGTTAAAGATTCCGTGATGTGGTGCATTGTTCTACGAGGTTTATTCTAATCCTCGTATAGCAAAATGTACTGCAAGGAATAATCCAAATTAGCAACCCATCTGGACATGCCCAGTGAAGCTTGTTTCTGTTTGGGACAGAGGTCATCAGAGACCGGTAGTGACCTTTTTTCAATCAACTTGTTAAGTTACCCTACTACCAAGAATCAAACTTCATTTTTAATCACCTTTACGTACTTATTTCAGTAAAAAACAATAAACAGTATAAAATATTGATAGCAACACACTTAAGGAAACCACTAAATAAACGAGGATTTCATCCTTCACAGTTCTTTCCCTTATCTCAGGTCGACTTCTGTGCATTTCAATGTTCAATGAGAGAAACTTACCCTTCATGATAAGTGGTCCAGACAGAGGTTAAGCTTCACTGTGTTTGCTCAGCGAGTGTCTATGTGGGTTATTGACCAGCCTGCTGTCGGCCGGCAGACTGTCCCGGTGTTTCCAACTACACAAAGTCTTCTGGCAGGATTTCCAGCAGCACCAGTTGTGGAAATTAGACCAATAGGGGAAATTGGCCAGGTTATGACTGGATGAAACTTTCAAAGGTTCAAATGACCTTGACATGTTTTGTCACATGAGTCGACTATTTCTATTTCTCCTATTGGTCGAGTCACCATCACGTGTCATCCTATAAACACGTGGATCCCCTGCCTTTGCTGTCTCAAAGTCACTGGTCCTGGTCCAGACCTCGCGTGCGACTAGCAAAGACCTCTGGCGATGCAACCGTGATGTGATGCGTCATCAGCAACTTTTAGCCAATCACATTCCAGGATTAGATGCACTGTTGTGTTGGGAAGCACCCACTTTGATTCAGTGGGGACATGGCAGACGAACCCTTTTGGATAATTTGATAAGGTTCAGTCTGCTATGTTCATCTTGAATCTTTGACACTAATTCTTGCACAGATGCATATGACAAAACAGTCATATTCTTTGAATTCGGCCTACACATGGGTCTGTCGACCTGTCCACATCAAAATACAAATCCGCCTTCGGCCTCTCATCCAAAGACTAAAATTGTGTAATATGGCCAGAGTATTATGCCACTTGTTTGAAATTATTACCCCAGGGTTATTACCAATTATTTTTCAACATTCATAGTAAAATGGAAAAGTCAACATTTTATTGTATATTGCATAGTACACACACATACACACACACACACACACACACACACGCACACACACACACACACACATATATATATATATATATATATATATATATATATATATATATATATATATATATATATATATATACATGTGTAGGTATATACACACTTTAATAATTATATACTATAACAATACCAACACTGGGATGGTCCTTAGCCTTAAAAATGTGTGCCAACGGGGAAGTAAAAGCGTAATTGCAGCAGAATCCGACAATAATCTTATATAATTCATAGTATATATAAATATATATATATATATATATATATATATATATATATATATATATATATATCATAAGGATTAAAGTTGCGCTCGCTTTTTACGGTGTTTGCCGTTTACATTTTATCGAATACAACCGAATTGCAACGAATTGAAAAATTATACGAATTATACAATTTCATCCTAAATCTCTAAAAAGAATCGATAATTGCACTTTTAAAGAAAGAATGCTTGAAATATAAAATATGCAGAAGTTGATCATTGTGCCAAGAGCAATATTCATGTTTCAGCCTATCTTGCCCCCGGTGCAATTTGGTGCAAATCCGGAAAAATAGAGCTTTCCTAGACGGAGCGGATAGGGCGTGCGGGATCTACAACACCGAGCAAAGACCTGTGCGGCACCTTAACAAGCACAACGATAGATAGATAGATGGATGGATAAACGGACAGACAGACAGACAGTCAAACAGACAGCCAGGCAGACAGACAGACAGATAGATAGATAGCTAGCTAGATAGATAGATAGATAGATAGATAGATAGATAGATAGATAGATAGATAGATAGATAGATAGATAGATAGATAGATAGATAGATAGATAGATAGATAGATAGATAGATAGATAGATAGATAGATAGATAGATAGATAGACAGATAGACAGATAGACCTGTTCACGTCGATATTGGTTGCCTTTTTTTATTGCAACCAACTTATTTTCCACAAGCACAGCGGCGGTTTGCAGACGTGCATGTGATGTTTTAGTTCACATGGCACACCGCGTAGGATCATTTGGTGTATATAGTACAATAACTTTCCTTTCGTGTTTGGGATAAAAATTATGTTTTAACCAGCCCTCTGATAAATATAGGATAAATGATTTAATGGATGGAAAGTCTGCTTGTATTGGTATACCTACGTGATCGAATTTCGAACGGGATCAAATTTCGAATGGTCCGCCTTTTATGCGAAATTATAACTTAAACAAACACGTGCGTCTGTTGTCGACAAAACTATTCTAGCCTGAATGAAGTGAAGTTTTGTTGCAACGTTTTGTAGCAAAAATGAGGCGGAAACAGCTATGTATGCAGGTAGATGTCAGTGCATCAAGTAAAAAAAAAAACATGCTAAGCAGGTATAATGTTTATATTTTTCAGAATTTAACATTCAGGGAAACAGATATTGAATGTGTCGTCTGCTTGATGCAGAGGTTTTTGGACGGCCATCTTTCTGGCACTTAGCCAAGTGATGTCGTATTATTATTATTATTATTATTATTATTATTATTATTATTATTATTATTATTATTATTATTATTATTATTATTATTATTATTATTATCATTATTATTATTATTATTATTATTATTGTTGTTGTTGTTGTTATTATTATTATTATAATCATTATCATTATCATTATCATTATCATTATTATTATTATTATTATTTATTTATCTATTTATTTATTTTCTTTCTTTCTTTCTTTCTTTCTTTTTTTTCTTTTTTTTTCACGGCAGCCTGTCCGGATCGTGTTGATTTCCAGTCCCACTTTTCAGTTGCGCAAATTGATATTTAGATTTATTGTATGTTTGAGTTTGCATTACAAGATTTTAGAGAGGAAATCAAAAGTAGTAACTCACTGTAGGTCACATGACCTAAAGATTGTTAGAAGTTCATTGTGACACGCCTGCCTCAGTGACGCAATTCATTGACATTTAAACAAAATCAAATGTGCGCGAGCAATGTTTATTATACGTCTCGCGTGACGTAGAATAACTGCCCGAACAGGAACAAACACGGCACACCATGTTGGCGTTGAAATTAGGCCAGGGCATATATTTTTGCGGGATTAATACTAAATCAAGAATAGAATAAACAAAATCTTACGTGGCTGCAGAGTGCGTTACAGTATACTTTTTCTCACTCGGGATGCTTGTTGGTGTGGAAAATCACTCTTGACCTGCAGTCACTCGTGATTTTACCCACCAACGATCCCGCGTGAGAGAGAAACAGTAATACACTCTCAGCCATGTAAGTGCCTCTATTTATTTTGTTTACCACACGCATATAATTTCAACATCAATTTACATATCATTGAGTCAATGAAAGTCAACATAAAATGATCTTTAGAGAAAAATACTGGAAGCCATCAGAAGGGCCCTGGTACTTGAGACGCAAGGAGTTTCAATTTCCCGTGCAGCAAAATTATCTTTCTGCAAGGTTGACGGACTGGCCTGGAATGGCAAAGCTGGTGCCCCCTCCCCCACCTCCCTTCCGCCCTGTATTAGGAGATGAACAGGTCTTGTAGAGCACATTAAAAACATGGCAAAGCTCGGTTATGGCTATTCTGGAGGAGAGACTGTGAAATTGACCACTGATGTAATTACTTTGAAGAATTTCAATGTTACATCTTCCAACATCACAACCATGTGGTCCAGATGGTTTTTGAAGAGATGGCATGAACAGCAGTGCTGTGTCTCCAGTCTCTCTCAATGCCAGGTGCCAAAGCAGCAATACTAGATATTGTGTCGGCAAACTTCAAAGAGTGGAAATCAACTATGGAAAAACATAATTTAAGTTACTCGCCTGAACTGTTATATAATATTGATGGGGCAGGATGGTCTCTTGAGCACTATCCGCAGCGTGTGGCAGGTGTAAAGGAATAAAAAAACCCAGTGTATTGTATCTTCACGGTGATAGCCCAAACCCCATCATAAGTACAGCAAAAACAGCCGGTAACACAATGCCTCCATATTTTGTGTTTAAAGCCAATAGAGTAAACAGGGAATCGATTGAAAGGTCTTTGCCTGGGACAGGCGTAACAGCGACCAATAATGGGTGGTCAAACTACATTTTATTATCACAATTTCTTCAAATCAGTTTGCGAAGTTTGCACAAGGAAACAATAGTGGCGAAGAGAAGCCATACCTTATTAATATGACGAACACAAATGTCATATTTCACCATCTGTAATTGAGTGGGGCGAAGGGCATAATATCATGCTTTTCGTCTTGGGTGTATTGGACACTGAAAAAAACTGTTTAACAAAGAAGCCCACATGTATCTAAGATTGCAGTCTGGTTCTGTGGTCAATAAATACAATATATGCGCTATATTTATTATACAGCCATTTACCCGAAGATATCATGGCGTCATTTCGGAAAGCAGGTGTGTATCCATTGGACGAAAGGACATGAATTGAATCGGATGTGCTTATACCATCGCAGGCAACAGTTGGTAAAGAAATATGAAACCAGAAGTCCACAAGATAGTGGTGCCTCACACAAAACCATTCATTCATCCTTATCTGCACAACTCCATGCCCTCTCCCTTAAGGCGAACAAATAGTCAATAATAGGTGTATTCATTGGAGAGCCTCACTTTCAGTTGCCTAAACCTGGCACTCCTATTACAACACCAGTTGCTTCTAAATTAAACACCTGTGTTAAGCGTAAGGCTCCAACCACGCGTAAACAGTCATCAAAACCCATCAAGAAAAAGAAATCAGTTCATCTAGACTCAGTTTTCATACTTTGAATTGTACCATGATTATGATGTTTGTTGCATGTGTGAGCAAAAGAGTCCATCTTTCCTGCAACAATATACAGGCGTTGTTTTTAGTAAAGTGGGCCCAGTGTGACATATGTAGTCCGGACCCTTCTTACATACTGTACTAATGTGCACATTGTACGATGGCATGACACATTCCTCTAGCCTCACTGTGTTCCAGGGAGTGAGTAACCGGAATAAGACATATTAAAAGCCATGCAAACATACGGTTTTTGATATTGAAAGTTTTATTACTTGACGAATTTATATTAATATGTTATAATGGTTTGAATATAAATACCGGGGGAATCCTATTGCGTTACTCTTTAGAAATGCGACAAGTAAAGTTATCCGCAGAAGTATAACGTGGTATTTTGTTTTACTGAAATAATATTTTACATTGACATGTCATTCACATCAGTGTCTTTGGCCTTCTAGGCCTCCGTATTAAAACGATTTTTGTCGTAAAGCTGTCTGTTCGAAATTAAATCCCAGTCAAGCCGAGAGGCCCCGTCAGAAGCAGTTATCTTCGAGACATGCAAGCACATGCATGCCTCACACACTCACCCATGCTTCATTCAAGACAATCTGTAATGCACACTACTATACTAGTTAGATAATATGATAAACCTGTTGGAACATTATGCAAACTTTACAAGGGAGGTACTCCAAGTCTTAATCATTCAAAACTCGATCTCCGCAGCCTGCTTCCGAATAGTGTTAATGACAATGTCCGCAATATGTGTCTTAACATGAACTAAAAATGCCTATATGTATAATGAATTATCCTATAAATGCCGCCTATGGGCCAGAAAAAAAATCTGATTTTAATTGGGAAATGTACTTAATACGGGATATAATTTAAATAAGGAGAAACAAAGACGGAACCGTAAATTGATGGCCCTTTCAAAGAAACGGTCTCTTAACAAAGGTGGCTATAATCGACGATTCCACCTCATATATGTATATCAACTGCATATACGTATATCCTCTGCGTATGTGCATATCCTGATTGGTTTTTGATTGTGTCGTTAGGTCCTTAGTTATACGACTTTATTTTCCTTATCGGCAACGAAACTTAAAAGATTTAGCACTTTTTTCGGAATCGGTATGAACTTCTTAATTCAGTTGCATCAATCAATCAATCAATCAATCAATATATATATATATATATATATATACAAATGTATATATATATACATACATACATATATATATATATATATATATATATATATATATATATATATATATATATATATATATATATATATATATATATATATATATATATACATATATATATATATATCACTAGCAAAATGTCTCGGCGGGTTTTGGCACATTTCGGCGGGAGCCGGCGGTTTTCGGCAGGACTCGGCGGGACTCGGCGGGACTCAGCGGTGGTACCGCCGATAACCGCCCACTCCCGCCGACACCCGCCGAGGCCAGTGGCAGCCTCTGTGGGCTTGGCGGGTGCCGGCGGGAGTGGGCGGTCAACGGCGGGAGAGCTGCCTTTCACTAGTCTCTCCCGCCGGTAACCGCCCACTCCCGCCGGCACCCGCTGACCACCGCCGGTAACCGCCCAATGCTGACCACTGATTTGTGCAGCATCGAACATAAGAATTTTCATGGAATGACTAATAGGGATATGCACAACAAGGGCCAGGTGAGATGTATAAACCTGTTCACTTTTGCACATATTAGGCTTACATTCTGGGACCATTCAATGGGGGTACACTTGTAGATCTTAACAGAAACATTGCAATTTAACCAACATTAAAAGTAAAGTCCCTGGGTACATCTAGGTTTCTATAACCGTCTTTCGTAAACTCAGGGCTGGTGAGCGGATAAATGTCATAACAGCACCGGATAATCGTCATGATCGTGATGCTATAATTATGGAAGCCATAAACGTGTGCTGCACCTTTGATCTATCAGTGAATCATGGAAATGGATGGAAGACATATTGCCATTGGCAGAAGGGGCAGGTCACAGCAGTTCACACCTTCCAATGTGACAGAAACAGAACTGGGTTCCGGAAAAAAAGAATTGGTAAATTATTCACTGCGCGAAAGATGGGAAAGCATACGTGCCACACGAAAATACACAAAGAACGTGGACTCTACAGATGTCTATTTAATCGAAATTAGAGTCATTTCATTCATCACCACGCTGGTAATTTTGCTACAAAGGATAACAAGGCACTGTCCATTTAATAGAGACACCCATAAATGCACCAATCATTCATTTGTGGTGCGGCGACAATATTAAAGAG
>OZ026625.1:66887243-66899743 GCA_964020975.1 Hermodice carunculata
ACAAATTTAGCGACACGCAAACGTTGCCAAGTTACAAGGTAATTCAGCAGTGTGAAGCAGATGTATATACCTTTTCCAAAGACAGGCGCCTTTGGCTATTCAGCGATGTCCTCTTATTTCATTTCTTGTATAATATGTTTAAGTGAGCTTATATATTTCCTTCAATTACGTACTTGCCGCTGTATTAACACACAGGCACAGATGATATCGGTTGCCCTGTCTCTCTCTCTGTTTGTCCGTAATTATATATATATATATATATATATATATATATATATATATATATATATATATATATATATATATATATATATATTTTCCCGTCTTCACTTGTCATCAAGTTTTTCCACACGATGCGTCTTTTAGCGACTTACAAAGATACATAGAAACTTGAACGAGTCAGGGTGAGTTGCTATTATTTCTCACGCGATTACGTTGCTGGTAGGGAAATCTCTCGTGATTTTATCAGCCAACAATAACGCCAAGTGAGACAAAATTGGTAATTTACTCGCCAGCCATGTTGGCTTCTCTGTTTCTTCCATATTCAAAAGAGTGTTTGCCGTGATTTGTGCCCTCATGTAGGAGCGGTGCCGCCATACTCAAAATACGTGCAGTTCGAGAGGAAAATGATGTGATTGGTCAATACACAGTGCACATGACAAGTGGCCCACCGTGGATCATACTACATGGCCTAGAGAAAATCCATGTGCGGGTTAAGCCTGCTTGCCTCTGTGCTTTAGTATAGGTACCTATCTAGTTTTAAAGCTAATATTGTGAAGTAAAATGAATAAATAATCAAGCAGTCATGACTCGAAAAGGCAAGTAACAAGTCAACTACAAAAAAAAGTCTACATAACAGTAAGAAATGTGACCTTTAGCGGTGAGTGAAGACAATTTTAGACAAATGAACCCCATTTTCAGGTAACAATCCAATGCCAAACATAGAATAAAATAGGAAAGATGTACCATCATTAAACAAAAAAAGACGGATATGTTTTCTAGACTTGGACCCTGATCTCTGATGGTACAGTCTAGCCTTGAACATATGAGGGTACCAGGGTATTTGCCGTAAATAGTTTAACAAAAAGTGATGTACTTCCATAAAAATACAACAATGTCTTATATCCCAATGGGGGAGAACACTGCGCGACATCCTTTCAATAAAGACAAAGAGTGTGCAGGATAATGATACGAAACGCCGCAAAACTTTTTTTTCGGAGAAAGTGGCATACTCGGGTGTAATATGTTACTGATTAAAGCTATCAACCGAATGAAATTAACTCTTATTGGGATCATAATGAATCTTAATATTCGGTGTTTGGCACAAACTTGATCCAGACGTCCAAAAGAGCAAATTTACTTTTGACGCATAACAATACATATACACCTAAATTGTCTCAATTTTATTGGGCTTTATCGTTTCCTGGAAATTGACTAAATGTAACAACAACCAAAGCGCGCCGAAGAAAGCTGTTGATTGCGTCCAAAATGAGGCCTCGAAAGAGTTAAGAGGAGTGGCCTCTACAGAGGTGGAATATATGATAGGAATGTCACCTTGCGCGCAGGAATGTTAGTCCTCAAACGAGGTGTTCTCCGGTGAGAGAAGCTTCTTAAGAGGAGGGCCACGGTACATATATTTTATTATTACTTTCATTCTTTTCCTGAGCAGGACTGCAACAATATAAATTTTGAGTTATTTGTGGTATACCAATGGTAGAGCCCAATAGGTAGCTAGTGCAGCTTGCTTCACGTAGTGTCTCCTGAAGCGTGGCTGAGCGTGTGTCAATCAAATTGTAACAAGATAGGACAGGGACAATTTTGAAAGGGTGTTTTTGGTCAACATGTATGTCGATTATGAAAAATTTAGTTTATGTTTAATCATATTGTGAAAACAGCGTAAATTTTATGGCTGCACACACGGATTATCATCTACTATAAGCCAGTAAATCAGGCCATGTTCAGCCAACGTGCCCAATGTTCAATTCATTAAAAAATGCATAAAATGTCTGGCAGTTAAGCGTGTCGCATTTGGTCTGAAAGATTGCACATGGACCAAGTAATATTTTTGAAAAAATGTGAGGGAAGCTGGTCTGGAGACTTGGATTGCTGGTATTGCCACACTAATACGTCTTCTGGTGGCGAGATTTAACAACTCAATCTATCCACAGTGTTTTAAAGATTGGAATCACTGGGCGTGAAATTTAATATGACATAGTGTATGAAGTTCCATTAGCTTTTGCAACTTAATCGCCCGACTTTGCGTCCACCACTACCCAATATTTATGATAAAACGGTAATTTAATCTGTGAGACTTAATTAATACGATGTTAGTCTGTAATGAACAGATCTCGTTTTAAAGCGATTGCATTCGCTCACATGGGTTAGAGGGTGACATTTTCTTGGCTCAATACACAGTCTGTGCTTCAAGGGATGCAGTTTGTACTGAGCAAGGAGTGCAAGGAATGCACATAATAAGTATTTTCCCGCTATATCCGGTCTTCATCGCCCGGTAATGTCAAATGTCGTATGCTTCATCCATAGCGATTGGTTATGCCTAAGGTCGTCTGCCTCATCTATTTCATTAGCTCAGCTCATCTGATGTGATGGGTGGTCTTCGTCCATCATCAGTCAGACCCGCTTTGGTGTAAACATATTTTATTTGAAAAATTGGTGTAAACATATTTTATTTGAAAAACAATCGGTCAACAGGCACATTGCCTATATAAAGACCTCTTGTACAAGCTGTGACGATACAGACATGGAAGTGTTGAACTGCCAGATAACTGATAGTTGGTACATCACATTACGTACAGATAGAAGAGGAGGAGAAAAAATGGGGCGAGAACAGCACTAAGTATAATATACCACACCTTAGTCTAGCGATGGCATATACAGTCACGTAGCATATTGCAAATTTGAAGTAGCTAATCTTTAAATCTTTCACTCGATTTGATGTAACTGTGAACTGATCGAAAAATTTCGTAATTGACGCTTTTTTTTGTTTTTGTTTTTGTTTTGTTTTGTGTTTGCCACTTGTGCCAAAACAGGTTTTCAGATTGAACGCTAAGAGGGGAGTAATTTCAGTTTGGAGTTGATCCCTTTGTGTAGCATATTTACTACATTGGAAAAAGTAGTGGAAATAATCTTCAGCAGAATATCCGCAGAAATATAGTGGCGAAGCCAACAGACCCGTCTTGTACATGTCTGAATTAAACTGGCTGAATCTCGTTCTCATTCTGGCATGGATTATGCTAGTCTTCCATTCCCCAAAGTGAAATTATTCGAAGTTTGTTTTCTTTCTTTTTTTAATTTGGTTTTAAATTCGTCAATATTTTCAGAATGTTTCATTGCTTTCGGAAGAAGACTCTATTTTCAAATGGTACACGGGAAGAAAGAGTTAAAGTGCCCGTTTTTCTTGGCAGGAAGATAAGTAATAGTCTGCCTTTATCTATTTCTGCCATTTCAGACCCACTTTAAACTTGGGGGAGGGGGTGTCACTTTATTTGGGTTTCTAGCAAGTATGTGTAAATCTTCAATGGTTATTCTTTGTTTAATATTTTTAATGGTTTTTCATCTTTTGGCAAAATCTCGAAAAAAAAATTTCGGAAAAAAGCCAGGCTAATTGTTTTGACATTGCACAAGGACACTTCCGTGGAAACCTAGACCTTATTTTTTAAATAGGTGGGGCTGCAATTTTTGTGTGTAATTTATTTTCGACTTCTCCAAAACCCTCCTGCAGATTGTGCTGAAATACGAGGGAAAGATAATTTGTGGGAGGATAAAACAAAGATATTCACATATTCACTATGTGGTCATTATATGGAGCCGTGATTTATAATTTGTTTTTCATTGTAAGTACCAGTCGGTTAATGCATACCAATCCATACAGTCCAACTGATTGTTATGTGAGACAATGGGGATTCTAATGGAAATCTACCTTTATGACAAAACTATCAACCATATTCCCTTCAAACTTGGTGGGAATGTACCTTAGATGTGTCTTTGCTATTTTTTTTTCAAGTAGTCACGCTCTAGTGATTTATTATTATTATTTTTTTTAATATATATTTTAGGGGGGGGGACGTCTAAAATATCACAAAAAGCGGAAGGTCAGTTGCTTCGAAATCATGTAAAAAATCTCTGGAGACCCTTGACCTCATTTTTTAAAAAAAAAAAAATTTTTTTTTTGTTTGCTTGTTTTTTTGTGTTTGTTTTTTGTGGGGTTTTTTTGTTTTTTTTTTTTGTTTTTTGTTTTTCAACAGGTAACACGGCGATTTTACTTCATTTTCTTATTGATTTTGTGTGTGTTTTCGCTATTTTTAATTCGGCATTCGAATTGTGCTGAAACTTTGTGCAAATGTAAATTATCAAAGGGTTAAACAACGTTTTGCTCCACGCCAAACCTGGCAGGGATGTACCTTGGGCGGGCCTCCACTAACTTTGATCAAGTAAAAAACTCTTGGTCTTTTTTTGAAGATTTATTTTTAATCGGTTTTGGGAAAAATTAAAAGGAAAATGGTCTTCTCCAAAAACGCTCAGTAAATTGCTTCGAAATTGCACTGGCATAATTCTAGGAACCCGCAGGACCTTTATTTGTTCCCTTTGTGACACTGATTTTTTTCTTTCAAAAATTTTTCCACGTTGTGTGGATTTTAACAGGTTTTTTTTTTTCATTTCTTCTCGAAAATCGTCTTGTATGTTGTGCTGAAACGTGGTTAAAATGAATTTTGTGGAAAGATCTGACAAAGCTGCTTACCAAGTGGCGAAGCTGTGGATCCCAACTTTTAAACGAATTGTTCAATTCGGGTATATGTCACTTATTATGCACATTCCAATTGTTTAATATGCAGGTCGATGGGGATTGCAACAGAAATTCACATTTCTGACTTCTTCGCTAAAACCGTCAACCAGAGTCACTTTAAACTTGGATGTGAGACCCTTGGGAAGGTGGCTGCCAATTTTATTCAAATGGTCACGCTCCAATAAGTGTTAGTTTTTATATCTTTCTTTATATATTATCCTTTCTTTTTTTTTTATTTTTTTTTTTTATTTCTTTTATTTTGTAAAATGCTTTTAAAAACATCTTCTCCAAAGTGTTTGGCCAATTAATTCAAAATTGGATAGGGACAATTCCTGATCGTCAATATGTTCAACAGATGGGCTACGATTTTTTTTCTTTTTTTCGTTTTCTAAAACGACATTTTCCATTTGCCCTTTTGTAGACTTTTCCTATTCTGTTAATTGGATCCTCTTCAAACCTAGTGTGAATGTACCTGGATTTGATCCAACCAAGTTGTTTACTACATGCTGCTGCTGATATTTTTATCAAACAAAAAACAATAAATAAATAAAACGTATATGTGCATGTTGGCATTGTTACTGTACAATATGTTTATGTCGGATTTGTTGCTATATAATACGTACCTGTCAGCATTGTGACTGTACAATATGTGCATATTAGCAATGTTACTGTACAATATGTACATGTAAGCACTGTTACTGTACAATATGTACATGTCTGTATTGCTACTGTACAATATGTACATGTTAGCGTTGTTACTGTAGAATATGTACATGTTAGCATTGTTGCTGCACGATGTTGTATTTTTGTCTTTTTGCCCAGAACCACTTCGTAGTAGTCATTACCCTATTCCGCAGTCCGAACTCTTTTCTCTCCGTAAGCTAACCTGTCCCTGTCTAACCTGTATACATATGGAATTACGATTGTCCATATTGCACAAATTCCTCTGTAAAATGTTGACATAGGCTGTATTAGCCCAAATAAATTGAAGGGTCTTCAGCGGGTAACTACTCAACATGTTTCGGAGCCTGTTACCCGTTATATGTACATGTTAGCGTCGTTACTGCGCAATGTGTATATGTAAGCATTGTTGCTGTAGAACAGAGAAAGCAGCATATCTGACATATTGGCTCGTTTATTTGTAATTTTGGATACTGGGTCCATGGTTACTCTTGAAAAAACTAATGGGACAGTACTTATTTGGTTTCTTTTGGTGTTGTCAGTTTTGACTTTCAGTGACATTGAAAAGTCAGCTGACATGGTGGCTAATATATCGGTAATGGTGGTTCGTAGGGCAATGGTTACCATCAAACAATAAAACGAGAGTATACATGTTTTTTTTTTTTGATGCTGAAGGAAGACTATTTTAGGTCGCCTAGCAACGTTCTTGGAAAAGAACTAGGGTCTGTAGTTAATGACGAATATTTCTAAGGTTGAGAGGACCGGTTTAAAACCACCAGTTGCCTTTTATGGGTGACTGCCTGTCTCAAGTCAGGAGTGAAATTTGTTTCTTCACATTGGTATTGGAAGAGAAATGTTGATGCTTTGGCAAGTCTGGAATCTCTTTGCTGTCATTGTTGGGTTTGGAATTGATGAATATGGACCATGTTTTTCTGTACTATTTGCAAATGTTTACATAACTCAAAATCAACAGAGTTTTGTGGATATTGCAATTGGTCAGATGGCCAGTGCTGCGCATTGCTGAGAAATGATTCATACATGTGATAATATTGCCAGAAAAACTGTCCTTAAACAAAAAAATACTTAGCTAAATTTGGTATTAATTGAAAGATAAGAACTTGTAATTGAAGGATAGGTACAATGTACCATCGATTTAATGGGCAACATATGTTTTTATTGGTTGCCATGGTAGCGACATTTTTTTTGATTAATCCAGGGAAAAACACAGTTTTAACCATTATGTAATGAAAATACAAGGTACCACTTCACCACTTTACATCAGCACACCTACTATACAGCCATTTCCAAAGAAACCAGTTTGAGATTGTAAGCGTCAAAAGTTGGTTGCCATGGCAACGGAATGTTACTAAAATCACATAATTTTGCAATCAAACATCAGAAGCTTGTTTCTAGCTTCAAATTTAAGGAATACTTTGCATCAAATGTGCTGTTAAATGCAAAGAGACTCTTTCTCCACTAAATTTGATGTAAATTGAGTCAAGTAGGAGTGTTTTATGGTCACCCAGCAAAGTTCCTCCAAATGTCAAGATTATTTAAAAGCAGATTTTTGGAGATATTAGACATATATTATTAACAATGTTGCAAACTGCTGAGCGATGATACATGTGATAATACTACCATTAGATGTTTTTATAAACTTTCCATATTTCCCTGTAGTTACATTAGCAACATTATTATGTCTTTTTACAATAAAATTCAAGAATTTGTTGCAAATTTTGTGCCTTTTTCAAACAAATTTTTCATTGAACTCTTTTTTAAGGTATTCATGACACTGAGCGCATACTTATCAAGCAAATATATTACTGATCATATCCAGCAAAAAGACGGTAAAATTGTCAGAGCTCCCAAAGAACGTCCTTATCGCAGTTGACGCATGCGCACCTAATCAGCGTAATTTTGTCTAAATTATTTTGTGTCAATGTGACCAACCATTTTATATTCAACACAATGTGCCCCCCTTTTCCCCCTTCCACAAGAAAATATTCAGACAATTAACATGGCAAAAAGGCCTCAAAATTGCCACATTTAGTTGCACTTCTAGAACTTTTGTTCACTGCCCATTGGCAGATGTCTCAAACCAACATGTGATAGGTAGAACTCTGTGTCTGTCCAAAATAGTTTGGAAGATATGGAGCTTTTAAAATTTTGATTGTCCCTAATTTGCTTAATTTTAAACACCATGACTATTCCAAGTCAAGTGCTTAATTTCACTGGTAGGTTAGTAACCATGGCAAGTTTTGTGATTGTCGGAATAACAGTGTCCGAGAAAAACTCCAGACAAATTTGGTCGTAAAGGAGAAAGCAGGAAAGAAAGGGAGAAAGAAAGAAAGAAAAGAGGGATGAAAGAAGGAAGAAAGGAAGGAAGAATGGAAGGAAATACAAAATATTTCTTTGAAAAACAAAACAACTGGGTTTGCACCCAGACATAAAAAAGCCACTGATGCGTGTCCTATAGAACAAAGCTTGCTAGAGATCCATCCAAGGTACATTTGCAGCAGACCCAAGTCTGAAATGGATCCAGTAAACTGTGTTTGGGAACATTATGTATACATGTATTCACAGCAGCCTATCACTGTACCAATGGCAATGTGTACTCTCATTCATGATCTTGATTTTTTGTGAAAAATCCGGGGCCGGGAGGAAGCATCACTTAACGACTTTGATGGGCATCAAGTCAAAGTAATACCCACCACCTTTGAATAGAGTTCAGTCAGTGCTTTTCGAGAAGTCGAAAACCAAAAATGGCTAGAAAATGAGAACAGTTTGAATGCTACACTTTGCCATTGTTCAGCATAGTCTAAATTTTGTGTATTATGCTAATTTACAAACATGAGAATGCTATAGCTCTTTGGCTCTTGGTTCATTGGATGTGGCCATGTCACAAACTTACAAGGTAAAGTTTGAATGACACTACTATCTGTAATATTTTTGATAGCTATTCAAAGACTTTAATTTTGTCCATTTGCCTAATTTGCATACATTAAAAGCCTACAACTTTGGTTTATGGTTCATGGGATGCGGCTTTGCAACATATCTACAAGCTGAGGTTGGAATGGCACCTGCATGTATAATGGTTTTGAAGTTATTCAAGATTTAAATTTCTTGTATTCATCTTATTTGCATTAATTAAAATTGTACAATTTTGGATGATGGGTCATTGTATGCAGCTATCTCACAAACCCAAAACTTGAAGTTGGAATAGCACCTCTATCTATAATAGATTTGAAGCTATTCAACATTTAAAATTGTGCATATCCACGTAATTTGCATAAATTAAAAATCCTATAACTTTGGTTCATTGGATGTGGCTTTGCCACAAACCATTATATTGACTTTGGAATTTCATCTGTATCTATAATAGTTTTGGAAATATTCAACTTTTAATTTTTTTAATGCCCCTTATTAGCATGAATTGAAATTTTACAACTTTCATTTATTGTCCATCATATTGGCAGGTGTCACAAACCTAGATGTGCCCATTTAAATTTTGTGTTTATCTGCAATAATTTGAAAGATATGGAGCTTTAAAATTTTAGAAAGGCCCTAATTTGCATGATTTTAAAGATGTGATTATTCCAAATCATATAAGTCAACTTCCTCACTGGCTCTGTTACCATGCCAAGTTTAAACATTGTAGCCTGCACAGTGTCTGAGAAAAGCTCCAGACAAATTATGTGGTGGAAATAAGAAGAAAGAAAACTAGAAAGAAAGAAAGAAAGAAAGAAAGAAATTTTGAGAAAGCAGTATGTCTGGGATGACACTAATATATATGTATATATATATATATATATATATATATATATATATATATATATATATATATATATATATATATATATATATATATATATATATATATATATATATATATATATATATATATATATATATATATATGCCCACTCTGTGTAAGTAAAGACGAAATATTTTGAAAAACGAAGTGATTTGTAGCAACTGAACATTTAACAATATTGAAATCGGAAATGGCGATTTTGGTCTTTTTGCATGTGCCAAAAAGACTTGTATAATGCATATGACATTAATCTACAGACACAGCTTTATTTGTTAGATAGTTCTGGTGCCTCAAGGAACCTAAAAGATACAGTTCTGTAATTCAAAATAATAAACCCATATTGAAGAAATCTATTCTATTTCATCAAGGTGATGGTTTTGCTTTTCAGACATAGGTATCTATTTTTGCTCATAGCATAAAACTGGACCACCTGAGAGCTCCACAACAGGCATTTTCTAAAAGTAGACAAAATTTTACATCAGGTAGGCTATGTTGTAGCTATAAGGCAGCCAGGTAGACCAAATTCATATTTTAGCCTCAAATGCCGCAGGCCTATTATATCTCATACGCACAGTAATTGTCATAAATGCAAAGAGTTGAAACATATACTCAAACTGTTTGTAAGTGTATAAACTTTTGTTGCAGTTATGGTATGTCTTGTATGTCCAGTATGTTCCGGTGAAGGTGCCCGTCTGTAACCTGTCATGCAGCTTCTATGGGCGTCCTTGTTGCATTCTTGTTGTGGACAACCAGTAAATGTTTGTGGCCTATTCTATCATCCATCGTCGTCGTATTATTTTCCCGTATTCAACACAAAATAAACGGAGTTTACTCCTGGTTTGGAGCCGGTCGTCCCTTTTGCTATGGAATTTCCGGGGGAGTGTCCATGTGGTGGTTACCCAGTGCCATTGGCCTGGTTTGTCGTGGAACCTGTTCTGAGCGTGCTGGGGGTCACCAGAGAGGATGCCAACAGATTCTATGTACTGTGAAATTTACTTAATTATATGGATACCTGTGCTGTATAACTTCAAGAGACAATAACCTGGACTGCAAGTAAGGTGGGTGGCCGCCAATAAGCTAAGTTTGCAGATTACTTTCTATCTTGCATACACAGATGAATACATAATTAGTTGCAGCATAGTTTGGTTATAATGATTTGGACAGCGGGCCGTAGGTTATCATGCGACAGGCTTTCATGGTTCATTTGTATAATTACATCCAGTATGTCTCTTGAAGACTGCAAGAAGTCACGTGCAGTGGGTAAAGGTAAAGTCTTCAGATTATGTAATCGTATTGGACAACTCGTAGCGGAGGGAGAAGAGTTGGGTTTGATACCACAATGGGTTTCTGGCCTGAAGTCCGTCTTTAATCGGTTTACTGAAACACATGTATTGTTGTTGTATTGTTGTAGTGTTTAAAACCAAATTCTTGAAAGCTAAATAAAACAAACAGAATTGTGTACCTTGTTTTTACTATGGAAAATATCTGACGATATAGACATTGGTATTCAGCCCAGTGTTTGTACTCTCACATCATGTAAAATCGGCTTAAAAGTTACCTCAGCTGCAAAAAGTAAAGAAAAGACACTAGTCTGTCAAGTGATTTTCTTTTTATTTTAATCAATGTTACAATCAAAAAAAGTTTTAATAAAACTTGTTCAACTTATATTCCATTTGAATAAAAATCTTGAGGTACACATCTAGTAATAGCACTCTGCACCTAGGCAACAAGCCAACTACCTTTATTTAAAAACCATTATTGTGAACTTGGACATTCCCGTAAAACAAATGTGTTGGATATTTACTTGGTGACTCTCAGTACCAAATGTCAAGCTTATGCTACGTTACTGCCACTATTTTCAAAAATAAATTTAATTGGTCAAGTCAGCATTGTAGTTTTATAATAGTTTTACAACTGTTTTTACAATTAAGGACCTTCGTCAGAACTTTGGTACTGATTTATGACTTAGCTTATAGCTCGTTCACTTACATGTTACTCTGGAATTGTCGTCACCATCACCTGTATCAATCAAACTGGCAAGAAATATTAAACAGAAAAGATTCAGGCAGGTAGTGCAGGCAGCACATCTAGGAGTAGTCTGGTAAATAGCCCAAGTTCTGCGTTCTCCCCACTCCAAACGGGAAACCGGGATAGCTAGGATTTTGGCAAGAAGTACTTTTGCAGTTTCTTTTCTTGAAGTAACCAACTCAATGTTTTGTAAAAAACAAATGTGTCTATATAGTTCAGAGTTAGATAATTAAAATGCAGATAGTGAACAAGAAGGCACATTAAGTCCAAGTACTTCAGGTTGGTTCTGAAAATAGTGTTTATACACATAATGTGCCTTTCATATCTAGCCCATCACGAGCTGGTGACGGTAATACACATGGCAACTGAGGCAATTGGCAACTGTAGTTGCATAATGATGATGATGATGATGATGATGATGATGATGATGATGATGATGATGATGATGATGATGATGATGATGATGATGATGATGATGTGACTCTGCACCTGGCTGCCGCGGTCCTGTGTCACTGTGCGACACAGGTGGCGGGGGGGGGAGAGAAGATGAGGTAGGGGAAACCATGGTCATCCTTATCAGCTTGTGCTGCCATCTTTTCCAGGACCAGAAGCAAGGTAAGGGTCCACCACCTACTCTTTCACAGCTCTGGTGGGCCCCTGGTCCTGGGTATATCCCCTTACATCTTACATTCATCGCTTGTACCTTCTACAAAAAAAAAAAAAAACAAAAAACAAAGAAACAAAAACAAAACAAAATAACACACCCTATTCCCGCCTGTAAGGCTCAGTCATTTCCCATGAGAGCTCCCATTGGAGCCCTAATAAGGGCTACCACAATTTCCTTTCGTTTCCTTTAGTGCCTGCTTTCTGGAATTCTAATAACATGTTGCCTTCTAACTCTATTATTTCATTCGTTTTCTCCCAGCATCCTGCCAGGTAGTCCTGTACACCTTTATTGCTTCTCCTGCCTCCTAGAAAGCCAACTGTTAAACCTAAAACACCTGCTACACGTTCCTCTTCCTCTAAGCAACGAACTTCTTTTAAACCCTTGTAATTGTAATTTTCCCTGTCCCATTTTCACAAAAAATCCCTTATCTCTCTATATGCATCATACCACAATGGGCAATGATCCACTGTCTCATGGCCTCTTATCTAAACATCTAACCCTTTCCATTA
>OZ026625.1:66904743-66925243 GCA_964020975.1 Hermodice carunculata
GGGTATTCTTTGGGACACTGCTGTATCTAGTGCATGACCATTGACATTTTAGCGGCAGTTGCATGAAAGGCGTGCTTTCTGAGAATCTCGTATAAAGTTGTGGGACTGATTAAAGTGAGTTTTATTAATGATTGAAGTGTGAACTGTGTTTCTGTGACATAATTATAGCGTAATAGAAATTGCCTTCACTCTGTAATTTTAAATATTGTCAATCAAGAAATGTCTATTCACAATATTCCTCAAAGTTTTGACCTACTTTGTTTTCGAGCTCGCACTGACTTTTTTAACAGTTCATTTTCCCCATCAACAGTTCATGTTTGGAATGAGCTACTTCTTCACATTCGCAATTCGCCATCGCTGTTATTATTCTGAATTACTTTAATTCTCCTTTCGCCAAAATCCACATTCAAAATTGTATAGCTTTAGAAACAGATATGCTTCTATTTTACACGCCTGTTTATGCTTGGACAAGAGTATGATGAACTCCCATGTTGTTAAAATTGGTGGGAACGTGAGTCCTAAGAGCAAGTGCGGTGCAGCTTGCGAAGATGTATGACACTACTTTTCTTGTGCCCACTATATATTGTTGCGCATTAAGAACTTTGCACAAATGTCTCAAATTATGCTCTTTTATTCTTTGCAAACAGGTTTATACAGCTCTCCCTTTTGTGCTCTTTCGGAAAGTTAAAAAAAAAAAATCGGCGGTTTAGAATTTATTACTTTTCCTTCTCGCTTTTAGCCAAAAAGTACTGGCTAAAATGTATGAGTATTTGTACTTGCAATTTTAATGAATACAAAGGACTAAATAAATTAATCCGAAGTTTGCCTCTGTATCTGATTTTTGTCCACTGTAAACATGCTCTTGACCTTCTTCCTGTTGCATGACTGGACAACTTTTAACACTGACAGTTCATGTAACATGTGTTTGTCAGGTAATGTCCTGTTTATATATGTCGTTCCCCTTTCTGCAAGAGGAATTAATATACGACATTGCCATTTTACTATTGCTGCATATAATTTATTGTACAAAATCATTTTTTGCCATAATAAAATACATTTAACCCTAAGTATAATTTTACACAGTTTAAAAACCCAAGGTAGAAATGTGTATGCATTTTGTCTTTCATATATGGACACAAACTTTGGAGTAAAACGGGGATATAATATGTAATACAGTAGAATATTTCAATCTGGTTCTGCTTGGCGTTGGGCAGCAGACGTGCCCTCTGTTACGAGTAACGTATCAGTATGTGGATGGAGAATACTCAAAGATAACTTCACAATAGTTGAGGACCTTGTTATTGCTATATCTAGAGTACAACTTCAGATATTCAACCTAAAGGATATCTAGAACTAAGAATATTTAATTGCTAACAAAAACGGTTTGGTGTGAGCACTTCTTGCACTACACATAAGACTTTTTTACTTGAAATCTAGGCAAGCAATCTTGAGAGTAAGAAAGAATAATGTGGAAAAAAAAGAAAGTTATGTATCGACAGTTAACCCTTCATGGAGAAATATGTATTAATTCTTTTGAATATACCTCCAACTAAGGAAGGTTTGTTTCCGCTTTTATTCAAAGGGCCACTCCAATTTAAGTTTTCTTTGCAAATCAAAAAGATTAAGTTCAACTTCTCTGGTATAGGAATACTGTCAGTGTTTAAATTTAAATCAAAATATAACTTCTTTTGAAGAAAGTGAAATAACATGAACTTCGTTTTGGCTATATTGAGCGATATGTTTGTTGTTTGCCAATCATGTACTTTGTTTAATTCAATATTAATTACTGCTGCTGCGTGTTCAGAAGTACTGGCCTGTAGGGATTTTGTCAAGGTTGTATAATTGGCATAAAATATATAATAACATTTTCCTCAAACTAAGTGCATATCATTTGTATCGATTATTAACAGTAGGATGCCAAAGTAAGATCAATGTGGGACACCGGTTTTGATTGATAAAGTATCAGAATGAACATTGCCAAAAGTAACTTACTTGTTCTTGATTGTACTTCATAATCTTTAAACCAATTCAGACCAATGTCTGATGTCATTGGTTATGAAGACTGTAACGCCGATTTGATGATCCTCCTGCCAAATACTGTTAAGAAAGACCTATAATATGGCTATTTTCTAATTTTCTGGTGTCTAGAATCAAGGATACGTGATAAATAAATCCAAGGCTGTAGGTTCGATTGAATGACATTTTTAAAGACATGTTGACTCATTTTATTCAGAATATTCATAAATTTGTTTGTATACCAACATTTCCAAAAATGATAGTGCCATCATATTTTTGAATAAGGCTACCACTGTCGCAATTTTTAATTCATTAGGAAAAAAATTCATTGGTTAAGGACTGATCATTTAATAAAGCGGATGGTTCAGATAATGAAGGCGATAGACTTTTCAGCACTTTAATTCATATCTTGTCATGACCAGTTCTGGTATTGGATATGAATTTGTCTGTACTATCAAATCATTCTTCACAATCTTCATTTCCAGTGACTTCAGACATTACCCTGAATTGGATGAGAAAGTGAAGGAATGTTTTACATTATGTCTCTTATAAGAATAAAACCATGGTCTGCCTACTTTACTTATTCTTTCTGCAAGATTGGGACCAATGCTGGTAAATAATTTATTGAATCTATTAGCAATAACCTTTTAGC
The DNA here is from genome assembly GCA_964020975.1 of Hermodice carunculata. Classification (NCBI taxonomy): domain Eukaryota; kingdom Metazoa; phylum Annelida; class Polychaeta; order Eunicida; family Amphinomidae; genus Hermodice; species Hermodice carunculata. Next base: position 66,907,412 of record OZ026625.1, read on the forward strand.
CACATTGGTATCAGCAATGAAGCAAAAGGAAGGGAAACTTTCTCTATTTTTACCTTTTTAAAGTATGGACTTGATTGTCACATTTCTTTTAGTACTGTGTTTGAATCTTTGAAACTGAGGGTGGCAATAAGTTACGTTAGTTCATTTATGCTTTAGTGCCGAATTTTATTATATGTTTTGGGGTTTAGTTTGAGGGTGTTCTAATGACAGTGAATTCGAGGAGTGGATTTCCGATTTTAGTGAAGTTTATCAGGAATTTTACTGAATTTAGAATATTAACTTCCCATAGGGGACTTTTGTGTTTGTATTTATTAAATTTACCAGTTTTGTTGGGTGATACTTGTCTTTTGGTTCAAGAATAACTTTTTCAAGTATATCAACATTCACACCAGGCGAGGGCCACACTGCATATCAGGATTCAAATAGGTGTGTATTCTACCTCATCATCAAACATTGTAAAGAGGCCACACCTCTTGTTTTGACATGATTTGTGTAGAAGGTCCTTGGACCTTAATTTCTGAATCACTTGAGACAAATGAAAGATAAAAGAAGGAAAGTGATCTGACAAATGAAGTAGAAAAATGCCACGTTTTCATGGTTTTTTTCTTCTTTTCGAGTTCAAAATATAGGGAAATGCTCTAAATTAACATGGCAGATCTGTCAGTAAACGTCTTATGCAGTTTATGTTTTGATGAAAACCGTTACATAACATTGTAATATTCCACGTATTTTTGAAGGGAATCAGATGCGTCTATGGAAGATGTATTGCCTGATAATTCACAAAACCTAGGGCTTCATATTCAAAACCCAGGCTTTTGTAATGGAACGTTGGATTTTGTACATGAAACCCTGTGTTTCCTTACAAAACCTTGAGTGTATTGTTCACAAAACTCTGGGTTTTGCTCTTTTAACCTAGTGTTTTAAAAAGGAGCTTTGCAAAACTATGGGTTTGTGCTTGCAATGTTCAGTTATTAACATAACCCAGATGATTTTCAATTATTTGATCAAGGAATTAATCATGCTTCTGCTATTTCTCTGATAAAAAAAACCCAGGGTTTTGTATTGATATCTCAGGGTTTTGTGCTTGTTACCTTCAAGAAATCACACAATTATGGGTTTTGTGATTTCACTGGGGCTAAAAATATAAGGCCCCAGTTTGTTTCTACTTCAGTCATACACTGGCAGGTGGTTTAGCTAGAATAAGAAAGGTACACACTGGTTCTGGGGTAAGTCAAATTGTTCTTATCTGAACCTGTACTATGGTAAAAAAACTGAAGACCAAATTTGAAAATAAAAAAGAAAGAAAGAAAGAAGGAAAGAAAGAAAAAAAGAGTAAACTAATTGAGTGAAAACAAAGGTTTGTGTTAGCACAGAGACCCTATAACACATTCCAAGCGGGTGTATGGTTCCTCTAGCGAGAAAAAAAGTGAAATGCGACATCATTACCCAAAAATATATACATTTGCACCACCATACAATTGGTACCTATTTCGAGTTTGCTATATATAATCTGGCTGACCCTCGGGATGCACCCTTTTACTACAATTCACACTGTGAGACGTACCACTAGAGAAAACATTTGTTTTCTGCAACACATTTTCAACTGATGTTGTGTTAAGTCTACGAATGGAAAAGTGCGTCAGTGTGGTTTGTCTGTGTGACCATGTGCTCATGCGTGTATGAAGGGTTTATTTAGTTCTTCAAGTCTGACACGGAATTTTTATTTCCCGTGATCTGTGAATCTGACAAATTATTCCATGTGATTCATGATTGTGTATAAAACCATTCAGTGTGAACTTTGACGCAGGCTCAATCATTTTGAGTGAAAGTTGATAACACCTCCACACCAATGTCAGGAACAAAATACAGCTCTCTTTGGGAAAGACTCCAGTCATGCTGGACTTTGGATCCTTGCCCTGTTTATCTCTGTGATAAAAGTGAAATGAGTGTACTTCCCAGGATTTTTATCATCAGTGATGAAACCAACACATAAAAATCACATTTGCCATGATTATAATAGGAAGTGCATTCTAAACCAGTTCCAAATGTCTCAAAAAAAAAAAACAAAAAACAAAACCCCAAAAAACAAAAACAAACACACACCCCAAAAAAAACGAAAAAAACAAAACAAAAACAAAATAAACCCCAAAACAACAACTCCCCCACCCCCCCCCATCCCCCGAAAATTAATTACGTTTTATTTTTTTAATTCGGGGGAGGGGCAGCTTCTGTTGGTCAAATCACTCTTGCCATGATTATAATAGGAATGGCATTCTAAATCAGTTCCAAATGTCTCAATAAAAAACAAAACAAAAACAAAAAACACACAAAAAAAACAAGAGGACTGTGTGAACAGCCCATGCTCAGCTGACCTATGCTTGAACAGATATGGTCCAGACACATCTACTGTACGCTGCCAGCAGGTTTGAAGTGAATGTGGCAAACAGTTTTGGAGATGAAGTCAATAGTGTGAATATGCATTGGAATGACCAATGACTTGCATAGTAATAAATAAGAATAGTGTATTTTCCAATAAGCACCTGAAAATAGAAAAAGATTGCAGTGCCACCTGGTGAACAAACTCAGAACTAGGAGTCCCCAGGAGTATTTCTGTGTGATATCAAAACAATTGGGTGAGAGGTTTTAGAGAATGCGAATTTTTATGATTTGCAAAAAAAAAAAAAGAGAAAAAATCACTTGACCATGACCACTTGTACAAACTAGGTGGAGACCCTCCCAAGGTATATTGCCACCAAGTTTGAAGTGAGTCTGCCAGGCGTTTCGGAGTAAAAGTCGAAAATGTGAATTAGCATTAGAATCGGCATTGACTCACATATTAATCAATAGGAAAGGAGCATTTACCGACAAGTACCCGAATTGAAAAAAAAAATCGTTAAAAATCAGGAATCCACAGCAGTGCCACCTAGTGAACAACTTTGTTTAACCCTTTTCCAAGAAACATATCCACCAAGTTTCAGCTTCAATTGAGTGACGCTTATGGAGAAAAAGTCGAAAATAGCATTAACACACAAAAAATCATAAAAAATTACAAAAACATTGCAGCGCCACTTGGTGATCAAATTGGGAACCAAAAGTCCCCAGGAGTGTTCCTATGTGATATCAAAGCAATCGGGTGAGCGGTTTTTGAGAAGAAGATTTTTTAAGGTTTGGCCCAAAAAGAACAAAAGAAATCATGAAAAATCCAAAAATCACTTGAGCGTGACCATTTGAACAAACTTGGTAGAGACCAACCCAAGGTACATTGCCACCAAGTTTGAAGTGGTTTTAGAGAAGAAGTTGAAAATGTGAATTGTGGATGACCGATGGACAAACGGACGGACGACGGATGACAGACCCTCACAAAAGCTCAGCTGACTGACAAGTCAGCTGAGCTAAAAAACAAAACCAAAAAAAACCCCACCCCCCAAAAAAAACCAAAAAAAAAACAAAAAAACAAAAAACAAAAAAACAAACAAACAAACAAACAAACACCCCGAAAATTAATTACATTTAATTTTTTAATTTGAGGGAGGGGCAGCTTCACATTGTTGCTGTTAAGGACGGATAAATTAGGATACGTTGAAATAAGAAGCAACGAGAATGTTACTACCTTGGTAGCGGACCCTCCTGACGAAAAAATTAACTTTTTTCCCGCGAATGTATTTCTCATTTATGTTCCAGTCGAATTTCTGGTTCATTTGGGTTACTGATGAGGTTAATTATGGACCTTTCTTGATACTATGGTACTTTGCAGTTTGAAGTTTTTCCTTCATTCAATGTGCCCGTGCTTATTCCAAATTCATTGAATTTTGAGCTGATTCATTGTTTCAGCAATGGTATTTGTGATGTGCAGTAATGATAGCTATAGCCAAGTAAAAAGTACTGGATAAGACATGCTGAGATAGGTTGTTGGTGTCTCACTTTCTTGCTTTTCACAGTAAATCTTATAGGAGATAAGTTTTTCCACATATTTTTCCATCTTCAGGTAATCTGTTTTTTTTTTTTTTTTTTTTTTTGCCAGGATCAAGATTCACCTTATAAGCTGGGTCAAAGAACTACTATCTTCACAGTTTTTTTGTGCCACACAAGTTTTGAAGACACAGATTTGCTGTGAAGCATAGGTTTTTTTTCTAGTTAAGAACACATTCGTATTTTGGGAAATATACTACATATACCAACCCCCCCCCCAAAAAAAAACAGGGGAGAATAAGGGAAATAAATGGAGCAAAGACCATCAATAAAGTCTAGTGATGTTAAAAAATTTTTTTTTGGCTATAGTGTCATGTAAAAGCGTCTATTGCGGAAACTAGGCCGATTGTTACAGGTCTTTTAGTTGTTGTTACGGTCAAAGGACATGGCAATTGTAGGCAGGAAAAATTTGCCACACTTTGGGACAGTGCAGTATCTTGGCCATGTGCAGCTAAATTTCAACAAGAGTTGCCCTATAAAGCAGACTTTTTGAGAATCTCGCTTGAAGTTGTGGAACTGATTGAGGTGAGTTTTATCGATGATTGAAGTGTGAACTGTGTGTCTCGGGCATGAGTATTGTGTAACGGTATACTGGAGTTCATAATGTTCATCCGTATGTACATGAACGAATAGGAAAATATGAAGATCATTAAGTTCCTGCTGAATAGCATTGACTATGTCAGTGTTATGAGGGGTACCTTTGCAGGATTTTCATTGCAGCTGTCTTAATTTTGATGCTCATAACGATCGCGTACACGACACCAATTGATAAATCTATTAATCATTAGTTTATTTCTTGTGAGAACTTCCGGGTTCAGAAAGTAGAGTATTTGAAATGACTGATGGATATAGGCAGCTATCAGTAAGGAAAGTGATCAAAAGGGAACAATAAAGTTACTGTATTGCAGTAAATTATCGCCCACTTTGTTACTCTGTTCAATACATTTTGGACTGGAAGGTGCTTATTATCGGTGCAAAAACTGTTTGTCAGTTAATAAACTTAAAAATCTGTCCTGCTATCATAATTCTGTAAATGTGATATTTGGGCGACTAGACAACAGGAGAATGATCCCAACATGTGTAAACTTTTGTATCACGAGCCAGACTTTTTCTTTATTACACTTTATAATCACCAGGTGTAATTCTATGGAATGATAAATAGGTATTGAATATTGATATTCAATTTTGTTGTTAAGGAATCACACAGTATGTGTGAATAAGGAGTCTAGAGAGAGTCCTAATTGAAAACTCTGTCTTCCCATGACAAGCATATAAGATGATACTCAAGATTTCAAAAGAGTTACTACACTCATCCTGAAAATTTGCAAGCGTCTTTCCTTGGACAAAGGCTTCATGTGAAAAGGGAATTCTCGTCTCAATCTAATGCTCTCAGATACAAGTACAGTCTACTAAATGTAAACTCTAAAAATCCTAATCAGAAATTGTTTGAAACAAAACCCCAAACAAATAAAAGCAAAAACCAAAAGAAAAAAAAAACACGAAAAAAAAAACGAAAAAAGAGCGAAAAAAAGGAAAATAAAGGAAAAAAACGAAAAAAAACAAAACAAACAAACAAACAAAAAAAAAAAAAAAAAAAAAAAAAAAAAAAAAAGCGTAAAAAAAACCCCAACAAAACCCAAAAACCAATAAGAAAAGAAACATTTCGTCATAGTAATCTTGTGAAGCCATGTGAAATTCAGCATTAACTCATTCCACCTTAATGACGCCTTATTCCACTATTAACTAAATGTTGTCTGCCAATTTGTATTTTCCTAATTTAGGGATTATTTTTCAAAATTGTGGATGAAACTTGCATGGAAGATCATTCTTAATTATATGTCGATGGTCAACAGCTTTCCTTTTTTTTATTACGGTGGAATATTAACATCTGATAAAAATTCTTGTGACTTAGCTCATCAAGTTTGGTGACAACATTCTGCATATTAGTTTTGAGGGCATCGCTGACAATGATGAGAGTTGCGTCCAAAAGCTTTTTTTTTCTAAATGTCGAAGGGATTTGTGCAGAGTTGTTTTCAACTGGTGCATAAGCGCGCTAAGACATGTAAAACGTACCTACACTCCCTGCATTAAAATGCAAGAAAACAATTACGCGCTTCGATCTACAGTTAGCGGTTTATCAGAAGTCAGCGCATTTAATCCAAGTCACAATAGCACTGCAATCAGCTGCATCTCACAGTGTGACAAAACGCAATAGCAAATTGCAAAGATTTGATAATTAGTAAAAGATTTTAACATTAGTTTGATCTTCATGAATAATATCTCGAAGAACCCATTTTAATCCTGTAGACAGTGCATTTAGAAGCTAATTTATAATCTTGGTTAATCACTGTTATAGGTCTCCAGTTGCTTAATTCTAAAATATTCTTATCTTTCTTGGGCAGCAGATAAATCACACCGTGTCTGTGGCTTTTTTTTTTATTAAATAGCATTATGACATGCCACATTTATAGATTTCAGTATAAAGTTTTTATATCATTCCAAAATACTTCATAGAACTCAATCGGAAAACCGTGGGAACCAGTATAATTTATTATTTTTACACATTTTTCATATATTAAACATTTCTGTCTCAGTTATCTTCTCATCACAACGTTCCTTCTTGTCTTCTGGATCTTTTCTAACATTTTCATTTACAGTGAAGAAAACTCACAATTAATTTCAAAATTGGAATCGCTGCGATTATTTTTCATATTTGATTGGAATTTGTGTGTGTTCGGCTGATCAAACCCCGTCACTAAGACAGTAAAAATTAGTGGAAATGTGAAAAGTTCATTAAATGATGAAATTCTGCATATCTGATTTCAGCGAATGTTTTAATTTTGGTACCCTATTGGTTAATGGATGTTCCATGGGTGGGTTTTTGCCAAGTATGTTAAAGTGATCATGCTCCAATCATGATAAATTTTAATGAATTGTTTGTTCATTTTCCGGGGTAAAATGTTAAAAATATGTCAGAGTTTTGTAGTTTAAATTTCATTTGGACCTATTTGGCCCAAGTGACAATCGTCAATGCCTTGTGTTAGTTGCTGCCGTAAAACTGTTTCAATAGATGATTCATGCTCAGATTTTGTACGGTGTTCAAGACCTCGGCAGGTGGTTTACAATATGTTTTTTTTATTAAACGTAAAGGTCATATTTTTGATATCATATTCACACACACACACACACACACACACACATACACACACACACACACACACACACACACACACACACACACACACACACACACACACACACGACAAATAACATTCCACTGGTCATTTCCTATTACAAAGTTCTCTGAGTATAAAGTATAAAAAAACGTGCATGTGTATATGTTGGTGTATTGGACATTTTGGATATAGCCCTCGACAGGTATAATTTATCCCTATAACCTCGTATTTAGTTGTCGTGGTATTTCGGAAAAAAGCTCTTCATCACTTCTGTCTACAGAAATAAATGAGAAACAAGTTTTCTTATTTGACTTTGACTAGCCACGCCATACTTTTACATCAAGGAGCAAACCTTCAGTTGGGTACTTTTTTGCTATGAAAGAAGAACCATACACATGTTTGGTAAAAACCATACACTAGCTTGGTAACGAACCATACACATGTTTGGTAGCAAACCATATCCATGGAAAAATATTTGGTGGGCATTAAACTATTAATAATAATAATAATAATAATAATAATGATAATAATAATAATAATAATAATAATAATAATAATAATAATAATAATAATAATAATAATAATAATAATAACAATAATAATAATAATAATAATAATAATAATAATAATAATAATAATAATAATAATAATAATAATATAATAACAACAACAACAATAATAATAATAAAAAGGAGAAAGAGAAGAAGAAGAAGAAGAAGAAGAAGAAAAAGAAGAAGAAGCAGAAGAAGAAGAAGAAGAAGAAGAAGAAGAAGAAGAAGAAGAAGAAGAAGAAGAAGAAGAAGAAGAAGAAGAAGAAGAAGAAGAAGAAGAAGAAGAAGAAGACATTTATATTTTATTGATGCCACTTTTCAGTTCCATTCTTCCATTACCAAAATATAATATCGACTTTTGAGAAGAAGTTTTGGCTGGTAAAAATGTTAGTTCCAGTATTGCTATTGACACCACACATTCCAAGTAATCGAGTTGGTTAAAAAGTAAAAAAAAAAAAAAGACAGTTTTTTATTAAAGCCCTTTCCTGCCTTGCAAAACAGAATCTGAATGAAATTTTGTGGCATCAAACATTTACAGATAATTTGATCAGCACGGAAGAGTTGTAATTAGATTGTATTTTACTGTGGCAGCGATCTAAGGGTTTGGGGAAAACAGTGGAATTGTGTCCAGTCTAATAGTGACCTATTGAATATGAAAATAGTTTCAAAATTCACATGATGAATTAAGAAAAAAGGCTGAGAAAAATTGCAACCCATTTGATTTTTGGCAATTCTACCATATTTGTTAGCGGCATCAAAATGTGTGTCAATGTAATAAAATATTCCATCCCAAATGGTTGCATAGAAGTTCTATCATTCTACTGAAATGCACCACAAAAGATACCGTTTTTTTAGTTTTAAAACAAACAGCACCAACATGCTCCATGGTAAATGCCTGTCAACCCCTGTAGGTCGTACGTGCATGAACTGAACGAAAATGAAGGCTGCTTCTCATTTGGTTTCAACGTGAATGCATAAACCTGTGCGTCTAAATATCAGAATGTCCCTGTCCCAAAACCAAATCACTTTTTTGTCTTGTTTTTGACAACTGGTGGGATAAGAAAGGAGGTTTTTGCATTCACTCGAAAAACCGCGCATCCTCGTAAAATTTTTGCGTCCGTTAGCAGAACTGTCCTACTTTGTCATATCATGGTACGATAGCATAATGTGTAGCCGTACACACACACACACACACACACACACACACACACACACACACACACACACACACACACACACACACACACACACACACACACACACAAGACCAACAGTATATTTGACTTCCCCTTACAAATACGTAGGGTTTCCGATCAAAGCCTCTGTGGCCTCTCGATCAAAAACCTGCATTTTGCCATCCAAAGTCTAGCGTTCCTTTCAAATATATGTTTTGTTGAACATTTTAGTATAAACTTTTTACACCTGTATTTGGTTATATCGTTCTTAGGTAACTTAATGGTTTACTTTTTATTTATTTGTTCATGCCTGCCGTTTTATTTTATGCCTTGTTGTCCTAAATAGCCCATGGCTAATGTTTTTCTGCAGCACACCCGCAATGTCTTTGTCTATACCTATGTATGTATCGGTGTCTATGTTTACATCAATGTCTGTGGCTTCGTCATGGTGAACACATAGTAAACACCTATTATAAAGTGTCTCACCATAGTTGGGAATTAAAACCTTTTGTATCATTAAGCATTGACACATGTGTAGACTCCTATACAGTATTCATAAAACGGATGCTACGTGAGACGCTGATAAATAGGCTACATTCCGAAAGCGGAGACATAGTCACCTGACCAAAATAAACATGTCAAATGACTTCGAATTCTTCGGTGCACAACACCGGAGATAAAAAAAATATTTTCTTTTCAGTGTGGGCATGAGCCATCAGCCTTTGTGAGGGCATTGGCCCTAACACAGGCCGAAGGATCCGCGAGATAATATTCATGACATCGCCGGATATAGTTTGATGTCACCAGAAACACTGTAACATGGTTTGCTAACATTTTTTGCTGATTGATTTAGCACAGGAAGAATTTTTTTTGAGACAAGAACAATGTGCAGTTTTATTAACAGGTCAGCTTTCAATATACTCAGACCAGTAACTGAATACACGTGGCTGCAATGTGAGCGCTCCGAGTCACCACGCAAGGCGGCATAACTGCTTTCAGTGCTTTGACTGTTCCAAATAGCAATATCTAAAAATTGTCCAATTCGTGACAGGTTTATTGTTTTCAGATGATTCAGAACATTATATAGGACAATTTAACAAATAACATGTTTGGATTTATATGTTATTCAGAATAAACAGACTGTAACCTGGATCGTTCACATTTTTGCTGATTGATTTGGTATTGTAACACCTCAATAGATGCGTTGTATAATCGAAATTGTACCCAGCATCTAGTCATATATTTGTGGTCTGCCAGTAACGCGTCTGGTTGAAGCTGACCTGCTTGGCTGCAAAGATCTGCACAGCCAGTGAACACCACAAGGCATGACATGAGAACAAATTTGCATTGGGTATATGGGATGAGGCTCACATATAGCATGCTATGGCTGTTTCAACTAACAGTCAGAGGGAACTTTTGTTGTACGTGTATCGTATTAAACAGTGTCGTACATATATGATTCATAGAGACATATATCACAAAACACATTGGATAGAATAAAAGGCACTAACTACATTTAGATAACTAGCCTTGCAAGACAACCATGTTATTTATAGTGTTTAGGAACATGCTCCATCACTTGTGGTGAGTGCCTGGCCCACATAGTCAAGAACTGCTTTGGTCACAATATGTTTCCCACCATTACACTTCATCAGAACAACAAAAGTTTTCTGGTCATTCAGTTCATAAAAAAATGAGGTCATAATTTGATATAGTGGCCGTCAATATGGTGCCCAAGTGGAAGTACAGTTGCAGCTGGGATATTATTATATCTGCCTGTAATAAAATAAAATAATAGTATGTCAAAATTCAACAGAAGAACGTGCGAAATATGGACAATAATACTTTCATATGTATGTAGGTTAGGCAACGACACATTAGGTTTTGGAAAGTTAAGAGTTCGGACTGCGGAATAGGGTAGTGACTACAACGAATTTGTGGTTCTGGACAAAAAGACACAAATACAAATATTTGTTATGTGTATTAATATCTATTATCTATTAAATTATTGCATGAGAAGGTGCAGGGGTAGATTTCATAACCGTTCTTTCCTAAACTCGCAATTTCTCATTTTGTTTTATTGTCTACCGGCCTACATTTGAGATTTTAAATTCAAACTTGACAAAAAGCATCCCCTTCAAATATATATGAATGACGGTGATTTATTTCACCTCCACGATAGGAGAGACAAATAAATATTAATACATTGAAATTACGTGCGTTTCAAAATAACAAAGCAAGGAAACATTGTTTTTGCAAAGTAGAAAATCACGTTTTAAAAACAAATTGATAAAATAGTTTGAAACTAAAAGGGGAGACTAAATGAGATGAGATAGAGGAAAAAAGATACCAACATTTTGGCGGCAAATGGACAAGTTTGTGACCAAGACTGAGACCCAGGGTGTTGTCCTCCAATGACGATCTTTTTCTTTCTTTCTTTATATATATACATATATATATATATATATATATATATATATATATATATATATATATATATATATATATATATATATATATATATATATATATATGTATGTGTGTGTGTGTGTGTGTGTGTGTGTGTGTGTGTTTGCAAGGACTACGCTTTTGTTGGACATACCTCCTGAGTTCTACAGTTAATCTTTTTACCTATGATGGGCATTGCACATTGCAGAGGTATTTCAGAGACCCTAATAACAGGTAGTACTGTAAAATAATAATGATAATAGTAATAATAATAATAAATATAATAATAATAATAATAATAATAATAATAATAATAATAATAATAATAATAATAATAATAATAATAATAATAATAATAATAATTATTATTATCATTGTTGTTATTACTATTATAATTATTATTATTATTATTATTATTATTATTATTATTATTATTATTATTATTTTCCTTATCATCATCATCATCATCATCATCATCATCATCATCACCATTGCCACTATTTAGACCTTTGAAAATTATCATCAGAAATGGACTTGCCTTTGCTAGGAACCATCAGAAGTCGATATACTTCCCATTCGAGCCATATCAGGCGAAATTTAACATTTGCTTCACTCTTCAGAATCTGAGTTTAACTAGCAATTTTAATTTGTTTGGACTTTGATTTTTAAAAAAATATAAACGATCACACAAATCTCACCTCGAAGCCCTCTCATGCTAAATTCAATGGATATACAACCGGTGTAACCTCATATCGAACACTGAGCACAATTAATTATTGTTTTTTTTTTTCTTTAATTTGGATTATCATCAAGTTTTATGTCTATGGTTGTTTTTGTACTGAAATAAATCAATCTTGATCGCAATTTGAGATACACCTCCCAAGAGTCCTCTTAGGGTAAGGTTAACTCGTTCTTTAAAGTCATTTAGTTTTCCGTGGAATCACCCTAGCATTGCCTCAAATGGTCTGCTAATGAACTTTACTATCAGTTGTATCATTTATAATTGCCCGCATATTGTTTTAACAAAAATTAATGCTCAAAACTAGAAATAACTTCCGAAGAAGCCGAATATATGGGGTTATAAAAGTTAGTTTGAAATGGATTTTGGCCTCCGAATAATGGTTATCTGAATCAATCTATCCAGAAGGTAAAACCACAACTGCGGATTTTATTTGACACAGAATAGAAATAGTATATAGGCAGCAGAGGTTTGACTAGTAAATGGCGCTCTTCTACGTTCATGTAGAAAGTAGCTTATGCACGTGCCATGTATACGAAAGTAATGGTGATGATGCTGCTGGTGATGATAATGATGATGATGATGATGATGATGATGATGGTGGTGATGATGATGATGATGATGATGATGATGATGATGATGATGATGATGATGATGATGATGATGATGATGATGATGAAGCAGCAGTAATGATGATGATGCTGATGATGGTGATAATGACGATGATGATGATTTTGGCCTCTATTTATGTTTATCTTTATCAATCAATCAAAAAGGTAAAACAACAACTGCGGATTTTTTTTGACACGGAATAGGAAAGGTGTATAGACAGCAGAGGTTTGACTAGTAAACGGCGCTCTAGTATGGGCATGTAGACAGTAGCTTATGAATGTGTCAGGTATAAAAAAGTAATGATGACGATGCTGCTGCTGCTGATGATGATAATGACGATGATGATGATGATGATGAAGCAGCAGCAGCGTAGGGGTTGGACGTTGGCCTAGGCCGTCCAAAAACCTGCTGAAATTATTGATAAATCACGGCTCCAAGCCTGAAAGTAGATCTCTTGTATCGCAAGGACAACATGTGTAGTATAAAAAGTATCATAATTGCTGGGATATATTTTGTGGAAGTAACCTCACACCGCTGATAGCCAAGTAGTAAATAGTAGCTTTCCATACAAAATTATTCCATTCACCTATGAATGATTTTTAGATAGTGTCCAGATGAATATTGTATTTCACCGTTTAATTTGTCTTTCCAATGTAAATAAATACAAAACAAATTGACTTCTTCATAATAATATCAGTTAATTTATATGTCTTTTTTGACAATTGGGACCGTATTACAGCGAGGCAGGCCACGTAGCGGACTGGCGAGGTCTTCGTGTCATCAACAAAAGAGTAAGAAAGTGTACCTATTTTTTGCCTGAGATAGATCTTTAGGGGATGGGGGTCATGTCTGGGGTGACCCTTATGCGCTTGATACCCCTCTCCCTATTTGACGTAGGTATTTCTTATTGCACATAATCATACTCCTCAATTTGGGCTTAGCTGAATTTGAATATGGGTGACCTTGACTCAATTTCCAAGGTCACACAGCCACATCAAAGAATTTGACTTTCAATCTTTATTGACTATTAGTATAGTTATTGCAAATGAGACCTATGATTACCTAGATTATTAATGAGGTAATGGGGGGGGGGGGGTGCCTGGATGTAGCAATACCTGATTGTGTTGTAATTCTTGTTACAAAAGCAACTCAAACATATTTAGAAAACAATGCATTACCCACACATTTCATATCATTTTTAAAATGAAACCAGCTTGTTTTCTTGTTTGTGTTCGCTCGCAAATCTTTCCTACGACAGCGTTTGCCTTCATTTGAAATATTGCGCAGTGAAAAAGGTGACGTGTGGACATTTGGTAGCTCTCCAGTATTATTATTATTATTATATTGTATTATGCCAGAGTGAGAGAGAAGTCGTCAATATACAATTGGAATAAGGTGTGTGAGACCTACCTGGGAACATATGCTCGTCATTATATATATTTATATACATCCATATTATATATATCCATATATACAGAGCTTGACAATGCATTACAATGTTGAAGCCAGTCTCGTCTGAAACGCAAAATATGCTTATATATATATATATATATATATATATATGTATATACATATATTCCCGTGTGCTTGGCCAATTAGCCATGCATCGATTTCTTGTAAATATACACTTCACGCACATTCATTAAATATTTATTAAACTCAGATCAATATCATTCAAAACCTTCGATTTAAGATTGTCCCACTGGGTTTAATTGAAAAATTATAGTAAAACTCTTAAAGTTTAATATTGAACTGCAACATCTGTATTGCAGTTATATGTTAGGGTCAGATTGCTAATCAAAATATCTGCTGTTATTTATTTCCTATTCCGTTTGTCTCATGCTAGCTTGAATGTCAAATAATCACCCCTTGTGCTTTATTTTCAGAGAGATGTCACATAAAGGTAGTACAGACAACTGTCAGCAGCCTAGCTACTTTTCACAAATGCCTTTGTCCCCGCTGATCGGAAACACTCTGGCAAATATCTTGGATGAAACAGCAGCAAAATATCCGAAGAAAGAAGCACTTGTGTTTTACAATGAGAAAGGATCACGGGAATCTGTTACCTATGAAAAGTTACAATCTGATTCCTCAAATTTAGCAGCTTATATGCTCCAGTTGGGCTGTGCAATGGGTGACATGATAGGGACAATGTTGAGAGATCCTATCAATTACTATTCAACTAGACTTGCTCTTCACCGTATTGGGGCAAACGTGTGTCTCATGAGTGAGGACGTGAAGGCAAACCGATCACAGATCAATAGGATTGGCTGTGTGGGGGTGGTCGTAGAGTCTGATCAAGACCTTGACAATGAGGCAAAACATCTTCTCACAACTTGGTCGACTTATCTCAAGTTTGTTATATGTACAACAAACATAAACATAGAAGGGGTACACATGTTATACGACTGCATCAATCGTGGCAGTTTGCTGGATAAACATCCTGTAGCCCTTGCTCAGCAACGGGTAGACATGGATGATGATGCCTTCATATTCTTCACATCTGGCACTACAGGTGACCCGAAGCTTGTCCAATACTCTCATTTCAGTGCTCTTAATGCAGCAAAGTCCATCCTGGAGAGGGCTGGTGCAGATAGTGCATGTGTCCTTTTCAATGACCGAATCCCTAGGACTGCAGCTGGTACAATTCTTGGTTTTCTGGATTGCTGCTTGGGCACAGCCATTGTGTCAATGGAATACACAATGTATTGGCACCACAAAGACAAGTACATCCCTCTACTCTTGGATATCCTCAGTAAAGAGAAAGTCACACATGCATTTCTGATGCAGCATCATATGCATGACATTATCAACATTCCAGACAGAGATATGCTCAGGTTTTCTTGTCTAAAATATATTTTAACAGGTGGACAGCCAATGACCCCTGAGCTTGGTGAGTGCATGCAGAAAGCTTTGCCAAATATACCAGTGTTGCAGATATATGGTGCATCCGAGGCATTTGTATCAGCTGACCCATTTGAGTCATTTGTATCAACCAACTTGGGTAAAAGTCAAAGTCGAAAACATGTTGGCACTGTAGGCAAGGTTCTACCAGGTGTTGAAGTCAAGATTATTGACAAGGATGGCAGCCTAGTGCCAATGGGATCCCATGGAGAAATTTGTGTGCGAGGCTTACACTCATTTAAGTGGTATCATGGTGACAGCGAGCTTACAGCAAAGGTTTTCAGGAATGGTTGGTATCATACCAATGATCTTGGATTCCTTCTGCAGGATGGTTATGTGACTGTCCAGGGTAGAAAATCTGATGTCATAAAGTGCGTTGGTCAGAAAGTGTACCCTTCCTATGTGGAATCAATTATTTCGAAGTATAAAGGCATAAATCAGGCAATAGTTGTTGGTATCACAGACGCCAGACTAGGTCAGGCTGTATGTGCATGCATTCTTCCAGAAGAAAATTTCATCGAGAAAGATTTCATGTCCTGGTGTGACGCCCAATTTGACAAAGATCTCAGTGGCAGAGCTGCCATGCCAAAATACACCTGCATCATGAGTGAGTTTCCCATGATAGGGTTCGGAAAGGTTGATCGCAAAGTAGTCAAGCGTTTTGCAGTGAAAGAGCTGAACATACTGGAATAAACCTGTTTTTCTATCAGCGAGGACAATTTGTAACCAGCAGATGCTGCAAATGGATTGTCATGGACATTTGACAGAAATTATGCAAAGCCAGAGGATTCATGTGACAGTAGGGATTGCTGCCGATATGAAATTGGTTTATATCTTGGCAGTGGAGAATTCTAGGCCCAAGGGTACCATTACATAATAACAGGAAAGCATCCACCTGGTTTGGTTTGGTGTTGTCAATTTTGACCTTTAGCAGCCCCAAAAGGGGTTAGGTTCATATCTTGGTAATGGTGGATCTGATCACTTTTTATTTGAAAAATAAAGAGAGAGAGAGAGAGAGAGAGAGAGAGAGAGAGAGAGAGAGAGAGAGAGAAAGAGTAAGAGTAAACTTTACTTAAAGTCGGTGAAAGATACAGCCTAAAACATTAGCTTGAAGAGCTTTCACATCCGACTGTCAGTATATATCTCTATATATTTTTATGTATATATATATATATATATATATATATATATATATATATATATATATATATATATATAAGAATATGATAAACATACACACATTAAAATATCATGTTCACACAGTGAAGCTATACTGGTGAAAAAAATTAAATGCTACATTTTGCAGACAGCACATTTACATTGCTAACCATCCGATGTCATTAAAGGTGTTTTTAAACTATTGAAGTGGGAGGTTGAGGCTAATCTATTATGCTATGGGAGTTCATTCCAAATTGTGGTGTATCTGAATTTTTTTTTACCATATTGTTCAGTTCGGACACCTGGAATATCTAAAATATTGGTATACCTGAAATTGCACTTTGAGTCTTTACGGGTTACAAATATGGATGGGCAGGTTGGTCTTTCACCAATGAGGAATTTGAAGGTTTCTATGGCTGTCAGCCTTAGCCACCTTAACTGAAGAGCACATGTATTTCCTTTATGCAGAAAATTCTCATATGTGCTGGTGAAATCTCTGTTTACAAAACGCAATGCTCTGAGGTGTAGGTTTTCCATTTTTTTATGTTTTTAGCACCAAAGTGAAGCCATATCAGTGGACAGCAGTTAAATATGCACATGATGTAGGCATGGTAGATAGCTTTGCGACAAGACAGAGATACGTGCTCCCCTTTTTTGCTTTAAAACATTTATCTGGTTTGAAGCCCTTCTGCAAAATTTGTTTATATGGGAATCAAAATGTAGCCAGTGATCCATTTGTATCCGCAGTAAATTTATGTATTCCTAGCATGGAATGTCTTCACTGTGTACTCTAAAAATTGGTTTTTGCTCAAAGGTGTTTTCACCAACAGCAAATGCCTGATATTAATCAGCGTTTGCCTGCTTGCCATGTTGGCGTAACAGTCCTACAGGACTTCACCATTTTTTTTATGTTCCTGTTTCAGTTGGTTGTACGATTTATGTGACTGATCGTATTGTCATCCACATAATTAAAGAGATGGGTTCTGTTGATAAAATAAAAGATATCATTTGTGAAAATTTGAAATGCAAAGGCCCATGTATTGAGTCCTGGGGGACCCCCTTTTGGACCTTCATGCAAGGGCTTGTACTTTTACCTATAC
>OZ026625.1:66925443-67142943 GCA_964020975.1 Hermodice carunculata
TGACCAATAGGGAAAGCCCTGTATGGCAAAGCGGTCCGCTAACGAACGAACTGCCGCCTTCACCTCGAGCATCTTCAAGAACAGAGCTCTACGGTTTTATTTTTTCTTGCTCCGTGACCCGGGGCGGGGGGAGGGGGCATATACTCAACATCAGGGTGGGTGTGTGCCTCAGACATTTTCGTACAATACCGTATTTAAATTTTACACTAGATGCTAGGTACCATTTTTTAATCCTGTAATGTGTTGAAAGGAGTGCTGCATTGGTGCATCCTGGTGGCTTTTGGATACCAACATTCCAACAAATGTATCTAAAACATGTGGGCGACAGTGAAAGGTGTATAAATAATAACCCCCTTTCTAAAGCCATACTTGCGAATTGTTACCCCTATCTTATACCAGCTGTGTACATTTTTTTTGGGGGGAGGGGGTTCTAATCCTGGCAGTAATGAAAACAGGGCCCTTCCCGCGGCACATACCCAGTACAATACTACATGGGATACCCCCTTCCCCCGGGCTCCATGACGATGCAAACATTTGGATCCAAACAAGAGTTAGCCAGTGAACTTTGAGTTGTTTCGACTAAACGTCTAAGAAAGGATTTATGATCGTTGCAACCTAAGCCATAGGTGATAAACGGCGCTCCTGCAGCGTCCCGTGTAGGCTTTAACCCTTACGTCCCAATGCAGGGTTATTGGAAGATAGCTCTTCGAGTTTTGAAATTCTGTTTATAACATGAAAGTCAAACTGCTTGCCACTTTTAAAATATACCCCCCCCCCCCCCCGAGTGCCTTTGGTTGTTTCACTTTAATATTCGATTAACTGCAATCATATAGACAGGTTTCTTTATATTGAAACCGCTATCTGTTCAAGTGATTGTAACACACCTCAAACAGATTTTGAAGCTGTGAAGCTGTTAACGCAAACAGCTGATGGTATTTGCATAGGCGAAGCAGTTGTGTAACCTTGTGCCGATCTTATACTTACAATCCTATACCTTTTTCGCTCAGTAGCTAATCAATCAGAGAAAAAAAACATTGAAAATTGGCAACAGGATACTGCCATGATGGGGCCCAATCTGAACATCCAAAACTGAACTTACTTCTCAATTTCATTTCACAACAGCTTCCATACCTTGGTACCAGGAGACAAAATTCAAACCGTTTATTGAGGTAAATCCGTGGTCAGATATTACAAATACGTCCATTTGGTAAATACTGTCAACGAATCTGGTTCCATCAAGAATACATGTAAACACTGTAGAACCTCCTGACCTATTGAAGTGAGAAACAATATTATGGGAATAAGATTCTTCCATTTATCATCTACAAAGCCACGTATTAACCCTTAGAGCGCTGACTTAAAATTGAATCAACAACTTTCCTCGGGACATTTGCGCGGTATGCACGCAAAGTCTCCCGAGGAAAGCCGTTGACTAAGACTCCTTTTTACCTTAGACTAGGCTTGCTGGTATTTGAATGAAAGGTACCTTAATGTGGAACTTGAATCTTTTAACCATCATATGTTTAGAGGTAATGTGAAAACGACTATAGCAGTGATAGGCACTTTAAGAAGGGTTAATCTGTCCCCCCCCCCCTTCAAAGGATATTTGACAACATTAGTACTTGATTACAGTACATTTTTGCCAAAATACCAAAATGCTGCATGTTCTAGTCTTCGTACCTACCTGTAAATGCGTGTACATATCCGTGACTGCGTAGCACCTCCAACAAAGGTTGTCCTCTTTCAAACTGACAAATTCAGTTTGGTATTGAATTGGGAAGTTATTTCATTCAGACGGTAGACCTTACTCATCTCTAATCATCAAAACAGAGCACTTTTCTTTCCAAACATAAAATTTGGCAGTTGGTATTAACAAGCAGGACTACTTACACTGAGAAACATATCATGACCATGTATTTCATAGTTTAGCTATGCCAACATATTTGCAAATACTTTTGTGACAGCCAGCATACACTGACACATTTTTTTTAGGTTGACTTCCTAACATCTTATACGTTTTACAGAAAACACGGGGGCTTAACGTGGATGATGGCGACATCGGTGCCACAGTATGTTAACACAAGTTGAAAGTGCTCATTGAAATAAAAACAAAACAGTTAAGTAGCACATGGTCGACCAGAACGAATGAAGCCTGCTGCAAAGATATTCATTTAGCAAAAATATGCCTTTTTTTTTACAAACTCAGAAATAGACTAGAAAAGAAGATTTGCTTCAAAGCAAATTTGTCTGTGTGCCTTCAAAATTTGTTAACATAAAATGGTACAACTTTTAACCTTTGGTACTTCACATCACATTAAGCTTATGGCTGGATGCAAATTTCAAAGTCCAAATGACCTTGACCTTTGACCTTAACAGGTCACATGTAAAGTGCACACCGCTACAATACCCACAATTTAAGCCCAACATGAACCAAATCGGATTAAAATTGACCAAGTTATGACAAGGTGAAACTTTCAAAGGGCCAAATGACCTTGACCTTTGCCCTTTTAAGGTGACATGTGCTTATAAAAACACACAGTGTTGCAATACCTAAAATTTGAGTCCAACATGATTACAATTGGATGGAAATTGGCTAGGTTATGACTGGATGAAACTTTCAAAGGTTCAAATGACCCTGACCTTTGACCATTAGAGGTCACAAGTAAATTTCAAAAATGTGCAGTGTACAATAGCTACAGTTTGAGCCCAACATGATCAAAATTGGATAAAAATTGACCAAGTTATGGCCAGCCACCACCGAAAATGACCTCTGACCTTGAAATGACGTTTGACCTTGAGATGATCTCTACCTGAAGTGAACCTTGACCTCAAAAATGACATTTTGGCTTAAAATTGACCTTTGATATGGACATGACCTTGACATTTGAGATGACCTTTACCTTGCTATGATCGAACTCCTATACAGTCGGAACCACATCTACTATAGTACATAAGATATTGTAAATTTAAAACTTTAATTAGCCCTCATTTGCATAATTTTGAAAAGCATGACCTCTTATCATAAAAAGGCCAGACTTCATTCATAGAAGTATAATTGTGCCAAATTTGGAGTTTCTATGTGTAATACTTTTCAAATGAAATGTCGGACAAAATTACCTGGAAAGAAAGAAAGAAAGAAAGAAAGAAAGAAAGAAAGAAAGAAAGAAAGAAAGAAAGAAAGAAAGAAAGAAAGAAAGAAAGAAAAACAGTATGTCTTTGTTGGCACACAGACATAATAATAGAATGCATAAGCAGGGATCTTGAGCATTTCCTGGACTGTGTATTTGTATATAAATAATGTAGCCCAAAATGTTTTCTTTAAGAGCCACTGAACTGACTGGTGTCCAGAAAGAAAACATTAACTTATAATTAAATTACCAAACAGACATAGCTATTCAACCAATGCAGCCAATGTTCATATGACAAAATTAACTCATTCAGTGATGAAACCAAAGGATATGCTCTTTGCTGATTCTTTCAAATTTGCATTGCTAATACAATGTGTGAAACAAATAAAAAAGGTCAGAATATCACAGATCATGAGCAGATATTATATTCTATTATGATTGTCAGAAATTTTAAATCAGAACCCCCTCATTTAAAAGATAAGAATACTCAGTATATCCCTTTGATACAAATTATACTGACAGTAATTGAAGACTTCTGTCCTGAAAGAGTCAAGGGATGCCGCATTTTCAAAGGGTCATTTTGATGTCACATCTTGTAAAATATATACCAGGATTATGGCTTGTTTGCAGTTTAATTGAGATGTGACACCCCTGTAAAAATGTCCCACAGGTCTTACGATGTTGATAAAAGCTGTGGATTATGAGTGAAATCTATTGGGGGATAATGAAATACACATAAACTGAAGAAGGAAAGGTAGGGTTTATTTTGATGTGGTCACACCTGCCAGGACTTTGGAATACGCTGCCCATTTGGTACAAATCATTCACTGTCACTGGTCATGTGTGTATGGTGAGGTGGCAGACACATAGCAGGGCCAGCTCCACAGTAAAATGGTGTCCCTTAAGCAGGATTATTTTGTAAACGATCCAATTACCTGATGCTACAAAGGTGAAAATAAAACCCATGTAAATGTCTACAGCAGCACCCATGTGGACCTGTTTACAAACACTACTAATTATAGCAGCCGGGTTGAGTGGCCGGGCAAAGAGGTCAGTGATAGGCTGTTTGGCCCACCAGGACTGTGGTCACAACTAATGAGACGGCCCCCAGAACTCAGTTTAGGTGGAATGGACTGTATAGTATATAAGATATTGAAGATTAAAAACTTTAATTAGCCCTCATTTGCATAATCTTGAAAAGCATGACCTCTCAGACCAGAGGCCAGACTTTATCTATAGAAGTATAATTGTGCCAAGTTTTGAGTTTCTACGTGTTATACTTTTCAAATGAAATGTCGGACAAGTTTGCCTGTGAAGAAAGAAAGAAAGAAAGAAAGAAAGAAAGAAAGAGAGAAAGAAAGAAAGAAAGAAAGAAAGAAAGCAAGAAAGAAAGAAAGAAAGAAAGAAAGAATGAAAGAAAGAAAGAAGAAAGAAATAAAGAAAGAATTTCTAGAAAAACAGTATGTCTGTGTTGGCACACAGACATAATTACGCTAAATCGGCAAAAGACGCTTTTTTCAATGTCATAAGTATTGGCTTATCTGCAGAAGGCCGTTACCCATCAACATTAGTAAAAAAGCCGTGCAAAAAGGTCAAAATATTTTTTCCACAGATAAGATTCAATTTCTGAATTGGTGCATTAATGATAGCTAGTTTGATTCTTTGATATTTGTTATCACGCGAATAGATTGCCGCTTACACCGTGAACACCTTTATTTGATTGGCCATCAATATGGTGGAGAGTGGGGTAATTGTATTGGATAGCAAGTGGGACAGCTTCCAAAAGAAGGACACCTGACTTTCAAGATAGATGTACTAGTAGTACTTCATGTAAATCTTATAATATCAATTACCTAACAACATGACTCTATGTGTTACAATTATTACAGAGGCACAAAAAACTGGAAAAAAGAGGTACGCAACTTCGTCAGAGACAAAGTTCATCCCGTGAGATGAGCCGACTCAGCTCTTCTTGTAGTCAAAGTTTGAAACAAGGATGAAAGGGAGCATTGGTCACATCCAGGACATTGATGCCACTGTTCCATGTGCACAGAGACGCAAAATATACTCAGCTGTAACAAGTTCAGGTGTGACATCTCAGCGTTGTTACCCGTGTGGGGCTTCCGTATTATTTCCGTCTACAACCCCCAACCTCCTTGACCGTGAGTACAATGTCATGAGAAAAACTATATTTTAGCTCTTTAAGTTCCAAGTTTTCGACTGAGTCAACAACTTTTTTCGGCACGCATTGTGCGCCTAATGCGCGCCGAGAAAAGTTGTTGACCTGGGATATTTTCTCTGGAACTAGAGGCTTACTGGTACTTGAATGAAAGGTCTTTTTACGAGGAATACGAATCTGAGATCCTCATGATAATTCCGTCTAGTAGAATTTCATGAAAAAATTATACTTTAAGTACATGTAGGATCTCCGAGAGTGTATATTAACTATGTTATAAAGTACAGAAAAAAACAGAATAAAACATTGACCTTTACAGGCCTAACGGGCTCCTTTTGCGTGCGATAGCACAAGACGGCTTCCAGACTCAAAATAGGATGCTTGAATCTCCAAGAACAGTCCCTTGGCATATGTGGCAAATGGGGCTTCAGACGCTACGTAGCTGTCAAGCAAGATTTATGCCACTTCACGGGTAAAGGCACCTTGAGCAACTAATACATGTTCCCAAGTGCAGAGGGCATAAACTGCGAATTGGAACTGAATCAATATGTGAACCAAGGGCAAACATGATGGAGATCTTAAGCGTTTTACAGAAAACACGGGGGCTTTACGTGGGTGATGGCGACATCAGTGCCACAGTATGTTAACACAAGTAGAAAGTGCCAGTGCGGCCCACATAACCAACTTATTACATTGTCGAAGGCAGGTGGTTCCAACCTACCAGTATCTATCAATCTGAGGGCAAGGTACCGCTAACTGTGATCTAGCATGTAAGGGAAAACTCTTCAAAGGAAAGTAAATAATATTGCGCTGCATGACATACGTGCCCGACGGTGTTAGTGTGGGTATACTATTTCATAAGAATACCAGTCTTTTGGTGCACTGAATCCAATGAATGCATGAACACGCAAGTATTTGTGTTTCTTTTCTTGTGCAGCCCTTGAACTCCCAAGGAATGGAACTGTCTGAACTCAACTTTGCTTACAACAACTTATTTTCGATGGATTAAATTGGCAATGTGACACATTAGTAACAGAAGACATTATCGACATTATCCGTAGTTTGGATTGATGAAGTAACCTTTACGGCATAGCCAAGGTAATGTTAATCAAATGCAAATAACCAAAACGAAAAGGCAATTTCTTTGCTGGTCATCCTTTTTACAACATTTGATGAAGCTTTCCGACATGATATGAAGCTTGCGTCTGGTGTGAAATATTTAGCGAAATGCGCTCCAGGACCGCCAGGATGAGATGCTCTTTTAATTTATTTGTAGTGGTGCGTCAGTTAACCCCAAGTATGAGACAAACAACTGACATTCCAGTTCTGCTTGAAAGGGTAAAATTAGCTTTTACTTTGTCCTGACTCGGAACCTTATTCAGTGTTCCAAAGAGCCGTCGGGTAAGATT
The DNA here is from genome assembly GCA_964020975.1 of Hermodice carunculata. Classification (NCBI taxonomy): domain Eukaryota; kingdom Metazoa; phylum Annelida; class Polychaeta; order Eunicida; family Amphinomidae; genus Hermodice; species Hermodice carunculata. The sequence continues at coordinate 66,932,157 of OZ026625.1, forward strand.
TTCCACGACGATCCGTTCAGCAGATTTGCTTCAAATAAGCCTCAAATGCTTTAAGTACACTTTTGAAAAGGTACTTTGGTGAATATTTCATGATGACAGCATAAGGTACCTTGGGGCATATTTCATGATGACAGCATGCAGATTTCTTTTTCTTTTTTCTTTTTCTTTTTTTTTTGGGGGGGGGGGGGTCTGAAAGTCGGGGAACTCTTCATGTTTCCTTGCATTTACTGACGATAAAGCGTCCTAAAAGGAATGGTCCCTGACCATCACGTGACAGTCTTGTGACTGAAAATATTTTCCTAAATGGGCGCTTCTTTGTACCTAAGTGTTAAGCTTTTATTTCGTGGATTATTTCAGTTTTGTGTATTATTTTGATTTCGCAGACCCTTCGGTTTTATCCTGTTTATTGTCACGACTTTACTCGTTTTGTTGTATTTGCACTCGAACCTTCAATATATTTTCGTCAATAGAAAACCAAGTTAAGGGTTCCAATTTTTGTACAAATAGTCCGGAAAGTGAGTTTACATAATTCTGTTTTAGATTCCACATATATCCAAGTAAATCTGTGTATATGTGACCGTAGGATAATGACTGAAGAATCCTTTTGAAAAATGAAACACCATTTGCCAAATGCAAAAAAAAAAAAAAAAAGAAAAAAAAAAAGAAAAACAAAACTGCGGTTGAAAAAAAATCCTTTTATATGCTAGCACCTTAGCATATTTCCTATTATTTCCCTATAATATTAAAAGTCTGAGCTTAACCCCCTTAGTGAGACCAGGGCGTTCTGTAAAGATTCCTGTCTGACGTACATTAACCCTAATCACACCAAAACCCGTGCTGCTCTTGATTTTCTTGTTGATTCCAAATTCAAATTTCACATAAAAGGACCATTTTTGCAAGCACTAGCATCAGAAATGCCAACAATCCAAAATCCTCTTCTTGGACCTCTTGTCATGCATAGTTGAGTTAATGGGGAACGGAAAATAGGTGTAATATAATGTAGAAAACAGTTCTAAATCTGATGTGGGTCGGTAATCACAGGGGCAGGTCTTTTTCAGCAATAAACGCAAAGCCCAGCACAACAACCGGGCCGCAGCATCACTTTTTTTTTAAAACGTACATAGGACATTAGTTCAGTCCACATCAAGCACTAAAGAGTTAAAAATATGTGGCTAAAGCAAAAGCATTTGGGCATAAAATATTGATTCCACGAAACAGTTTTCATTGTTATTCACACGTGAATATGTCGCACCTTGGTATCGTGCGGGTGAAGCTGCAATTTTGTGTGCATAAGACTCTTGCATTAGCGGTAGCCGAAAGTGGTATTCGAAGCAAGGCACAGACAGACAGACAGTCAGACAGACAGACAGACAGACAGACAGACAGACAGACAGATAGATAGATAGATAGATAGGTAGATAGGTAGATAGATAGATAGATAGATAGATAGATAGATAGATAGATAGATAGATAGATAGATAGATAGATAGATAGATAGATAGATAGCTTTATTTATTGCCAACATTTCAAACAAACAAAGGCAAGCTACAGGAGATGATATAGTGGACTCAGTGGGGTGTTCTAACAATTACAATCAATCATGAATCACAGAGCAATCAAATGTACGGCAGGTCACTCCACTGAGGTAGAACATGATATGTCCACGGATATGCCTGACGATATGTTTGGCATGTGAACTGTGACGGAGCACTGCACGCAGGACAGAGAGATTAATGGTTAGATGCTGATCGTTTACCAAAAGGTTCCTCTACGACGGGGAGGAGGGGGGAAGGGTCTATGTCGTTTCCTCCGTTATTTGTTTAAATAATATGTGCCGTGGAATATCCATATTGCGGCCATTTAAAGAACTGATTTTTTTATATTAATAAGGGAGCAGTCCTATTTGGTGATTTATTATATATTTAGGGATAAAACTGTTAATTGGTGGTGTTCATGTACAAATAGTCTCTTCACCGAGGTTGTCTGAATTGGAGATGTTACCATAGGCCTAGGTAAATCAGATTTGCTTTGGTATAGGCCAATTTCCCGCCAGGGATATACACAGAAATAAAGGGATTCATCCATTCATTCATTATACACAATAGGAAATACAAAGGCACTTAGTCGGATTATGGAAATCCTCGTTTCCCTTCATTTATTATTATTATTATTATTATTATCATCATCATCATCATCATCATCATCATCATCATCATCATCATCATTTTACTGAACCTCCGCGAACGGAGAAATTAAGAGCACATTCAAATGAGTAGTTCATCGAAATGATAAAGATAGATGAAATACATCATGCAGAAAGTGAAATAACAACTGACTTATGTTAAATGAATGATACAAAACAGTCAGATAAGGGTATAAAAACCAAAACAGCTAATGCCATGCCACCGCTGAACACACAGGATTGTCAAGAACTGCACAAGTTTTATCTTTGACTTCCGGGGGACGTTACCATAGTACATATAAATATAATGACACAGTACGGATCAATAAAACATCGAAAATATGCAAATAAAAATATGAATCGATTATGTCGTGTGGGTTTGCACAGAGGTCTGGCCGTTACCGCTGCCCCAGAGGCGACCCCCCCCCCCCCCCGCGCGACCCGAGGAGCACCTAGTCATGATATTGATATTAGTATATTTTATTGAACCCCTGTTTCCGGGAAATAAAAGTAAGTTACGTCTAAAAAAATCCACCTGAGAATAAAATACAGAACACCTTATGGTCAGTAACTTACTACATCATAAACAGAGTATATATATATATTTATATATATATATATATATATATATATATATATATATATATATATATATATATATATATATATCGCCAAGTAGTTTTGTTTCAAACCAACGGCTTTGATGTTTCAATATTTCAGCTGTGAGTGACAGCATGGTTGTTTTTGTATGGCGTATGGATTGAAGTTGATGTCTGTAGGTCTTTATATCGTGCCGAATCTGGTCGCTTTTTATGATTCAGCCACGCCATGAATAAAACCTGCGTAAAACCGGGTATTAAATAAAGTACCATTACTCTGCTGAGACTGTTCACAATAACCAAATAAAATACGTGTTGAAAAGAAGAATCTTAAATGCAGAATACAAACTTGGCTGGAGATACCTCATTTGCAGGAAATCAATTCCTTTGGAAATTCTGCCTTGCCAAGACCTTGTTACGTTCGCAAACTGGTGGTCAGTGCTCGTTGCGCCCTCAATCTATTAAGGACCGAATTTCCGAGGGAAAAATTACATTTCCTGCAAAAGTGGTCTCCCTGGTCAAGATGCAAACATGTTGGACATGAGTAAAAACGGAAATGTAAAAAAAAATGGTTTAACAGGGCCGTGGTCTCAGTGGCAGTTTTCTGTGGATTCAAACCTTCACTGTGTACGGTAGTTTAACATGTCCCACACACACACACACACACACACACACACACACACACACACACACACACACATATATATATATATGTATGTATATATATACATATATATATATTTATATGTATATATATATGAATTAATACATACTCTTAAAACTGTATCATTACAGTTTTGATACCACTAATTTTTGTAGGCTTTTTCTCATTTGTTTTTATATCCAAAAGAGTTTGCAACATGTATGTTAAGAAAAATGGCTTTAATAGGCATAATTTAATTTCATACACATTGCGATGCATTACTGGAGCTAAGATTTGACCGGAACTGAAATATGGGTATTGATGTGGTGTTTTATGGCCAATGACAAGTAATATATTGAATTTTTAATATTTTAGTGCCTATCTTATTATGTTTTTTGTCAAAAATGCATATCAATTATGAGCAATAAAACCAGCACTTGGCTACCCCCCTCTCTCTCTCTCTCTCTCTCTCTCTCTCTCTCTCTCTCTCTCTCTCTTTCTCTCTCTCTCTCTCTCTCTCTCTCTCTCTCTCTCTCTCTCTCTCTGTATGTCTTTCTCTGTCTATATGTCAATTTTTTTTTCATTAATTTTACCTCCAGCTCGCACAACTTTTATGTCTCATATTAGATATCAGGTGCATGTTTTTAAGTACATATAGAATCTTTATGTGCATGAAATAATAGATATGTTACTGTGCGGATGACACATCCGGCCACCTGAGCCACCACAGATATTCCAGCCTTAAAAGAATTTTCCGTCTTAAGATAAACATGTGGTTTGGGCATAATAAAGAGGCCGTGTGATTTTGGATTAACAAGGGGAATTATGTTTACAGATAATGTCAAATCATAACGAGACAAGCTGGTTTTTTGCCGTATATGGTTCTTGCATCAATGTATATTTAACCCAACACCTACTCTCACATAAACACGTATGATGAAAAGCATAATCAGATAATCTCATCAGTTTGTCAGCTGGCATTAATGTGCCTGTTCAGAGGTTCCAAATATTTTATACATATTTCAGTCCTCTTTGTCCAGCTTGTTGAGTGGCGTTCGTGTCACACAGGACCTGTACATTTCATCAGAAAATTTTATGTTTTTCGTATATTTTCTATTGAAAAAAAAAATTGCTCAGTTAACATTCGAACGCAGGACCGCCCGGTCTGCGGCCCAGTGTTCAACCAGCTGATCTGTTGAGTCAAATGTGGCCCTGTGTATAAAAATTCAGGTATTAACATGAAATTCACAGATTAGTGTGGTATACGTTTAGCAATGGTCTAAAGAATCGAGTGGGCAGGATATTCTTCTATGTTCAAAACTAAGGAATTGGGCAATATAAGGTGTGCTTTGGGTCTCAGGCTAAAAACATATGCGAGTGCAATTGATGTTATCAACATCCCGCACCTCTAAACCCATGTGAATTGCATATTTCTCGTTTTATTCCATTGTGTCATTTATTCTATTTTTCGTGTATCGTGCATACTTTACCTTTCGCTTTTATGTGTCCTGTAAGCATGAATAAATGATATTATAATAACATCGGTGCCACAAAAAAGTGGATCGTTTTGCAGATAAAAGGAGCTATCGCTTTATCTAGAAAGAATGTATCCTTCCACGAATAAAAGTTGTTCTCGTTTCACCTCTGTATGTTTCGTATCACTCTTCGAAAATGTATGAAAAGCGACAAATAATGATCATCGGATGCAAATTTATATGTCCGTTAAACTCCTTGCGAATCATCAACAAGGCAAAATACGCCAAGACTGGGGATCACCGTATAACTGCAGTGATCATAAAATCCCCTGAGTTAAAGTCTAATATGAACAGGCATCAGTTCAGGTCGCCCACGGAGAGGGGAATGAGGCTCGACAGCGGGCATCATGACAACATGCAAAACTGAAGGTCATATTTTGTGACGTCAGAGCACAGACAATACACAATCTGAAGGCGTGCAAATTTGAGAGTCGTGACATTAACAAGACCTGATAGCCTGCTTAATCGAATAGAGCCAATCTTTTATAAGGAGAATCCTCTTTGACGCTCTACCCGCAGTAAGAGCGCACGCAGTCTTTGCAGGGTCAATGCGGGTCCCCAGACTGTCTACTCCAGCACAGCCAGTTGGCCAGCAACGTGAACTAATGCACGGCAGATTTTTAAGCCCTTTGTCAATTTGCTTTGAGCTCATTTTTAAAGATTTATGTATAATAGAGCGATTACGTGCGATTAGTATGGCGCTTATTGGTAGCAATCATTGAATCTTTGACTTTCTGTCTTCCTCCCCACATAATTTTCATATGCATGCCAGATGGATGATAGGCTTAAATATATTTTATTGATTGAATTGCCAAACAGAGCTTAACCGCAAAGCAATTCCCTTTGATGACAGAACATAACAACTCACTTCCAAATAAAACCATGCTGCATAAATGTAAAGCTTCGAAAACGGCAGGTCTAAGTTGCAGAGACCTTTGGAGGTTTTTTCTTTTTCTGTGTTCTTGCATCTGTAGAATGTCAAGGTATTACCCTCACTACGAAAAACCTTGACACTTCGAATAAGTTTCAAATAAATCCGCACGCTCATGCATTTGTACGACGTTACATTTTCTGACATTTTGTGACATCATCTATCGCTCAATATGTTTTCTTCAGCATTAGAAATAATGGAAAAAGTTTGGACGTTCGTTTTTTCATGAATGCAGGCGACTATGTGTGCACTTACAATCATAGCAACTGTCTGGTAGATCGCATGCAGTTAGGACGTCAGCCCGAGTTGAGATGGCGCTGGCACCAGGCCTCAAGTCTGTGCGCCACTGACGATCTTCCCCTCCCACCCACAGTAACATGTTCTAATTATATGCTTCACAAGAATAATGAGTTCAATCATAAGGACATAAATATTAAGGTGACCTATCACATTTCTTGAATGGAAATATAAGGATATTTGATTTCGACTTGATGACGGGCATTTTACATGAAAAATGCCCGTCAAGAAAGTTGCAATCACCCGCCGATGAATACAACTGTAAGGACGTTCACTTCCTAAATGAACAGACTCTGATAATACGGTCTGATGCAAAATTTGTTGGAAATTGCTCAATGTAATAGCATTATATTTCAATGAAATTATGTAGAAATTTCAATGAGTATCACAAATTGCGGCAGATTTCGCATTGATTTAAACATATTTTATTCTTTCGAAAGCGATTGGGGAACAGGGAAACCCTATATTAACCCCTCTCGATTTTGCATTACAAAGTGCGCATGTGCTATATAGTATCATATTTTGTCGCTGCCCCCCCCCCCCCACAGAACACATAGATCATTAGGTTTTCGTGAATAATACAAACGGTCGAACATCACGGGTAATAACGGAAAGGGCTTTCTCCGAAATTCACAAAACATTTGACTGAAATAAAGAAAAAAACCAACGAACCAAGAACACACAAACATTTTGTAGTTCTAAAAACTTTCGCACGTCTTTAATTTTGCACGAACTCTTTCTTTCTTGAATCACAGAATTTTCGCGCATTTTAATGTCGCGCAATCCAATGTCATACAATGTAGTGATATACAATGCAACTTATTTTCGCGCATTTTTATTTCGCGATTTGAGTAGTAGCGCGAAAAGCCCGAAATTAAAACGAGCGCGAAAATTTCTAGAATTACTATATATATATATATATATATATATATATATATATATATATATATATATATATATATATATATATATATATATATATATATATATGTGTGTGTGTGTGTGTGTGTGTGTGTAGGTGGGGAGTAATTTGTTTTAAACATAACCAGTATTTTAGTATGAATTGGGAAACAGGGCAAGATTTCTGCAAATCCTTTTGTAGATCAAAGGCCACCAGAGAACAAAACATTAGAAGACAGTCACAGAGAGGCGTGGTACCAAGGTGCACGTGATAACAGTGAGATGCAGGCCAACATGGAGGCACATCATATCATTTTAGATAACACTGAAAGACAGACCGTGGGCAAAATACATTAATACATTCAGAGTCATAAAATTGAATATTGTGTTTGTGTATTTGAATACGTGGAAACTAAGAGATGAAACAAATGGTCTGAACCCTAGGCCTGCATTTCCCTTTAATAACAGGTAGGCACCTGGGTCTGTGCACATGTACATATCGAAACAAAAACAAAAACAAAAAAACGAATCAAAAACAAAAAAAAAACAAAAAAAAAGGAAGAAAAGCAGGAGGAAGAAAAAGGAAAATAAGAAGCTCTATGAAAATAAAACAACACATGGTATCCTATAAGAAACGAAAACCAAATCATCAAGTCTTTGACCTTGTAAATATATTTGTATACAATGAAGTGGGTATTTGTCCATGTGATACATGAAGGCACAGTTTCTGTCATTGGGTGTGGCGACATTTTCTGCAACAGATAGCCTTATTCAATATAGACTCCCAGACGACACAGTCCAGACCTGTCCGTGATGGTAGCTGTTAGGAGAGCGGAGACCTCAATGTATATATAAGCCGACAGCCGGGGCAAATGTGGCTGTGTGGCATACACAGTTTGATGTTTAACTAGGACTAGATGGACAATTATCACGTATCATTGATTGGCAATTAGGCATAAATTTGTTTATAATGCTGACGGTGGAATACGCGTCATTCTATCATGTGGCTTGGCTCTTTACACAGTCTTTGGAGAAACATGTGCGGCTAATTTTGAATTAAAATCCCGGCGATAACCGTGCCGCACCTCATGGAATTACAATGTGTTCCTCCATTACCGATTTAAATTGGGTTTGTGTGCACATGTCAAAGTATAAAATCTGTCTGCCTAGGATGTAGGTAGTTTCTCTCTCTATGCAGAGCAGACGACCGAAGAATTCGGCAACTGCCAACAGCCAAATGTTCATTCTTTCTGGTTTTTGATATGTAGGAGTATTATATTGCTTTTTTATCGTAGCTACTAGTGAGACGACAACGCTACTGATTATAACAACAGTTTGCCACCAATAAGGTTGCCCTGCCAGATAATGTGTTACGTCTGGTGCCAGCATGACTTGCTTTAGCTGAAGCTTACAATAGGTACAATGAATACAAGCGGTATTCAGACGCAGAAGTCTCTGTGAAGTGCATCGATCGTTTTCTTTCATGCTGTTGATAAACAAATATTTCCAGAAGTTGTGTACTTAGTGTTCTTATAACATATTAAGTCAACGGAGACTGCCCCAGCATTATCTCAATCATGCAGGAAAACATATGAACGCTGCATGTCTTTTCTTGGTCATATTTATCTTTGATCGAGGTTTTGCGTCGCTGTTCAGTCAGCACGTTTTATCTTCCATTGGTGTTCCATAGATGATCCCAGCTTCATGGAATATGCGTCCGGTCGTGCCAAATGCGTCCAAGCCCCTGTAAGGTTGTCTTTAACGATCAATATATACATTGTATGGTATTATATTATATTATATTATATTATATTATATTATATTATATTATATTATATTATATTATATTGTATTGTGTTGTGTTATATTATATTATATTATATTATATTGTATTATATTATATTATATTATATTATATTATATTATATTATATTATATTATATTATATTATATTATATTGTATCATATTATATCGTATCATATTATATCATATCATATCATATCATATCATATTATATCATATCATATCATATTATATCATATTATCTTATATCACATCACATCACATTATATCATATAATATCATAAATGTGTGCCATGTCCAAAGGGTCTTGCTCCTTTTCAGGTTATGATATATTCTGTACGATTTTGCCATGCTCACATCAGCTGTTTCAACGTTTTGGTTAGGTAAAGTTTTCCTGGTGAGTTTTGCATGGCTTCAAGGAGTCGTGCGGAGCAAGTTCAAACTTAAAAAAAACCGTGACGGTATTGTATGCTCACATAAAATATTCACATTAATCCCTGCAGAGGCTGCTACGTAACCCTATTGACTTTTTTATCATGTAAAGGGATCAGTTCCGGCCCAAGATATTAACATATTATAGGATTGCAGATTGCACACATTTAAAGTCTGGGAATAGTATTGCAATCGTCTTTGCATGCACTGCTTATCTGCTACATGTACCACATATGCACTCAACAAACTTGAAACGCGTTATTGGACCTTGAACTATAACTTTGTTTTCAAAATAAAGTACGGCATGTAAAAGTCACCGATAAACAGACTTCGACTTGTGTTGGAAATTTCTTTGCTTTACCTGTCTGATTATTTAATTTTTCCCCCTTATCTTAATCAACATATCTGTAATCTGTTACCCAAGTGTGACTTCTTGGGGGTAAATTGGTTCTGGGAAAACAAAACAAAAACAACAAAAAACATAAAACAAAAAAGCTGGAGCCAATAAGAAAACAATGCACAGAAACTAACTAAAACAGACAACTGTCGTCTTTGACAGGTCTTTCTGTCTGTGAGCAGATCAAAATAAGTTTTGCTCTAGTTGTCTTTCAAAAGCCGATATAAATGTGAATAGTTGTATACAAAATGAATGACTGACAAGAAAATAGTTGATTTTACATAAAGGCAACATTTAAGGTAGAATGTTTAAAACAAAAACATAACAACACAAGCCGCCCCAAGGCTCAGGTAAGTTGGCATTGGATGCTTGCAGTATACAATTGCCAGTCCATTTTTAATTAGTAATTACTACTACTTTTTATAAAAGGAACCCAATATATATATATATATATATATATATATATATATATATATATATATATATATATATATATATATGTATATATATATACATACATATATATATATATATGTATATATGCGTATACCACTTTTAAAAGGTAATAGCAAAGAAAAGAAAAAAAGGACAAATGAACAAACAAAAACAACTTTTTTGAAATTTATTGGAAGTGCCTATCTTTATAAAAGTAAGTTTATTCAATTTTTCGTAATACAGGTTTTTGTATCTCACTATTTCACAGAGATATGTATACTCATGGTATAAGGAACAAGATTCTCTCTCTCCCTCTCTCTCTCTCTCTCTCTCTCTCTCTCTCTCTCTCTCTCTCTCTCTCTCTGTGTGTGTGTGTGTGTGTGTGTGTGTGTGTGTGTGTGTGTGTGTGTGTGTGGTTGTGTGTGTGTGTGTGTGTCCAGTTATCAAATGTCATCTTTAAGTTTGTTAAGCTTTTTAGTCATGGTAGTTTATATCTAACACGTGGAAGTTTAAAGACTCAGAATAAAGCACATCAGAGCAAACAACGCATGGCCTTTGGTGTGGCCAGGGAAGATACAAAGGTCGCCACATAGACCTGTACGTGCATAGTGATGGAACCATAACTTCTGACTTAGAAATGTTTTGGCATGTTAATAGAATCACCTCACTGTTCCAAACTGATGTGTGTTTTGCTTTATTCTTGCCGCTCAAATGGTATTTAATAGAAATTGAAACGAACATTCTTTGTCTTTAATCATTTCAATAAACATTAAAATGTATGCTTAGTGCATTACGAATTGTCATACAGTTGATGCCACGTCCCACAATGATTAAGTGCTGTTGATCGACCTGTCCTTCTCCAGACATTTTAGCACCAGAGATAAAGGCATGTTGGTAATAAGGTCAAAAATTGGACATATTTTGTGTTACACAAAGCATATGGATTGAATCCTCTGCCGTTTTAGTAATGGATTTTACAGAATTGGACACCACAGTCACTCCAATATGCCAAGTACCACAAAAGCATATAGTTATGTCATATTTTATACCAGTGGATGCATAGGAATTTGAGTCGTATGCTTTTTGTGGTTTAGAGTTAATTAAATGCGCACCTATTGGTCGAATCAACATAAAAATTCCTTGTAGGTATACCTTTATAACTAATAACACGCCATAACATTAGCAGGGAATTCGAACCTTTTTTTGCGGGGGGGGGGGGGATTGGTCGATGAACACGCAAGTGGATACATTTAGGAAAATGGTAGAAATCGTGTAGTAAGCTGGTGGAAATCACTGTGCTGCTTAGGCTGTTTTCGTAACGACTGCTGTCTCTCTCTTTCTCTCTCTGTTTCTCTCTTTCGCGGGCGGAAAGACATTCAATGCAATCTTGATTTACATAGTTTGTCATCCGTCACCCAAACTACAGTGAGTAAAAAGAATATCGATAATGCATGTGTCATTTGTTGATGATCTATACATATGTCCGAAAACGTCGATGAGGAATCTGGTAAACCTTCCAAAGATGCGAAGCTTGCTCGTCTAGGTTGAGTGTCACCCTTTACTCCCTCTTTATTGTTTGATTGCCTAAACAGCACATGGTTCATAACAACTGTTGCTTTGTAGTCGTAACTGATAAGATATTGTTGACTGGTCTGAAATGTAGAATAATTAAGTCAGTCAAAAGTAGTCATTATTTCAATCCCTCTAAAAATGTCAACCAAAATTATATATTTTTCAATGTCCTGTTGACCCCACAAAATGAATGTCCATTACGAATATGGACTTTTGGTGATACATAACCATACAGCAATAACATAGCACGACCACAGGACAACACCAATTTTATTAATCTTGTCTGCGAATCCGTTTTTTAACACAGTGAATACACACACTCACACACACACACACACACACACACATGCACACACACATATATAGATATATATCAGTAAATCAATTCTTTGTCACTAATTATAGTGAATTTCTTATAGAAAAATTCGATTTCATATTAAGGTTTTCTGCATTTTCTCAGTTTGGTTAGACAAAGATACCTACATAAAACAATAAATAGCCCAAATATTACTTTCTCATGCCCATACCTTCGATGTACCCATGTTTTTTCCCCCGACGTCAGATATAGATAGGTTATTTTCCGGGCATATATTTTGTTTGGTAGGTCAGACGATGCGGAAAGACCTGCGAATAACCTATAACCGTGTCTGTAAGGAGACCTAGTTTGTTACAGCAACATGCCAAGGCCCCGCTTCAGTTCAGCCCGAGAAATGACGTTTATCTCTACGACAACCGAAGCTCTCACAGGACGTATTGACACACTCAGGCCAGTGGAAAACTTTATTGTACGGGAATTTACGTACACTGACTCTGGTTAGAATAAATATAAAATTGAGGACAGACCATATGTCAGAATCTGTAAGGAGACTGCTGGAATGTCGCAGTCAATTTATTCTCAAGAATAGACAGACCGACAGACACATGGGTGGATCGATGGATGGGTGGATGGATGGATGGATGGATGGATAGATAGATAGATAGATAGATAGATAGACAGACAGACAGACAGACAGACAGACAGACAGACAGAAAGACAGACAGACAGACAGACAGACAGACAGACACACAGACAGACAGACAGACAGATAGTTAGATAGATAGATAGATAGATAGATAGATAGATAGATAGATAGATAGATAGATAGATAGATAGATAGATAGATAGATAGCTATGCAGGGATGTGTAGGGATGTTGGTAGGTGAGAGGTATAAGGTAGAAATGAACATATAGTCAGGCCATGGATGATAAAAATTCCCAACCAACTTCCACTTTTAATGTGTTTGATGCAATTGTTATCGGTGAAATAGAAAAAAAATAAGTATGGTGGACAACAGCGTCGCTTTAAACCATATGCATTGCCGTAAAAAGGCAAACACCTTCACTATAAATAGATATAATGTAGTTGGAAGTTTGCTCTGATGGGCTTACCGTAACCGTATTTAGGTCATTAGAACAGACAGTAATCTTTTAGATATCTTTTGTGCCACCGCTGATCTAACATGTTTGCTTCATTATGTCAGTGTGCCAAAACAGACATATTGTTTTTCTTTCTTTCTTTCTTTCTTTCTTTCTTTCTTTCTTTCTTTCTTTCTTTCTTTCTTTCTTTCCTGGCAAATTTGTCCGATATTTCATTTGAAAATTATTATATGTAGAAACTCCAAACTTGGCATTATTATGCTTCCATACAGGAAGTCTTGAGCTTTCGGAAAGAGGTTCAACGCTTTTTATAATTATGCAAATTAGGGTCATTCGAAATTTTAATGCAAAACTATTATAGGTACAGGACACCAATCCAACCTCAATTAATATGTTTGTAACATTGTACATTTTTGTAATTTACAAGTGACCTGCAAAGGTCAAAGTTCAAAGTAATTTGGATCTTTGAAATTTTCATCCAGCCATAACTCGTTCATTTTCGTCCAATTTCACCACGCTCGACCCAAATTATAGGTATTGCAAAACTGCATATTTTTGTAATGTACACATTACCTCTAAGGGTCAAAGGTCAAGGTCATGTGGACCTTTGGAAGTTTCATATAGCCATAACTTGGTAAATTTTATCGAATTTCGATCATGTTGGGCTCAAATTGTAGCATTGTAACACTGCACATTTCTTTAATTTATATGAGACCTCCAAAGGTCAAAGGTCAAGGTCATTGGACCTTTGAAATTTTCATCTAGCCGTAAGTCGGTCACTTTTTTTATCCAATTTGAATCTTGTTGGCTTCTAATTTTAGCTATTGAAACTGTACATTTTGGTTATTCATATGTGACCTCCAAGGGTCAAAGGTCAAGGTGATTTGGACCTTTGAAAGTTTCTTCCTGCCATAATTTGGCCTCAAATTGTATGTATTACAACACTGCATGTTTATGTGATAACATGTATCCTCCAAAAGTCAAAGGTCAGCGTCATTTGGACCTTTGAAAGTTTCATCTACCCGTTACTTGGTCAACCTTTATCTAATTTTGTTCACGTTGGCCTGACATTGTAGGTATTGTGACACTGTATACTCTAGTATTTTACATATAACCTCTCAACCAAAGGTCAAGGCCATTTGAACTTTGAAATTTTTATCCAGACATCAGCTTAATGGAATGTGAAGTACCACAGGACAAAAGTTGTAGCAAATTAATTTTTCAACTTTTGAAGGCACACAGACAGATTTCCGTTGAAGTAAATCTGTTTTTCTGTTTCTTTATTTATTCTTTTTTTCCTTCTTTCTTTCTTTCTTTACAGGTAAATTTGTCCGACATTTCCCTGGAAAAATATTATACGTAGAAACTCAAAACTTGACATGATTACATTTCTAGGGTTTAAGTAAAAAGGTGTAACAATTTTGAAAGTTAAGCAATTAGGGCCATTTGAAAAATTGAAATCTTGAATATATCCAAAACTATGATAGGTGCAGGTAACCAAATCGACTTCAATTGTTGTAACATTTGATATTTTTTATAATTTACATTTTACCTCTAAAGGTCAAAGGTCAAGGTCACTTAGACCTTTGAAATTTTCTTTTAGCCATACCTCCATCCATTTTTAGCTAATTTTGATCACGTTGGGCTCACATTGTAGATATTTTAACATTGCATTTTTTCTCTTCTTTACATGTCAATTCTAATGGTGAAACATCAAAGGTCATTTGGACCTTTAAAATTTTCATCTAGCCACAACGTGGTAAAGTTTTATCCAATTTTGATCATGCTGGGCTCAATTTCTGACACTACACATTTTTGTAATGTATATGTGACCTCTAAATTTATGGCTATATGATACTTTCAAAGGTCCAAATGACCTTGACTTTTGACCTTTGGAGGTCACATGTAAATAACGAATATGTGCAGCATTTGCTTTTGCTTTCCTTAATTGCCGAGAGATAATTAGTTGTCTATCTATCTTATGAATATTCAGCTAAGCCTTTTGAAACGTCCGGATAGTGCTATGAGACCATTATGTGTCGATATCGTTGGAAAATATAAGCCCAAGTCCAAACCCGTCCAAATATTGACAAGCCCATCAACATGAACATCACCAGATATTTCAGCAAAACTTGAATATATACCAAGCAAAAAATTATTCATTGAATATCTAAAGCTGATAAGATGTTACATGACAAGATGTAACATGAGAACATATAATCGGAAAAAACTGTTATGAAAACTAGAAGCGGAAAACATTTTTCAACAATGGCAGACACAGTACCCAAAATCCGAGCCGAATGAAGATAAAGATTAATGACTTTTGTTGAAATAATATCCAATTATTCGTTCACTTTTTCATATGTGGGAGAACTTGAGTTGGTCAACAAGCCTAATTGGTTAATGAGAACCTTATAATAAAACTATTTACATAATGACAAAGATGTTATTGGATGCTTTATCACCAGGTACAAAAACATATTCATCATGCATTTTGTATGTGTCACAACAGGATATGGTGGTTGCGTGGTTGTTTTGTGTAATTTTCTTATTCTGTTTGTAAAGATACACCTTATTTCTCTTATCCATTCATTTCAGACAGAAATATCAAACTTATTCCTTTTTTTTTCAGTTTTGTAGCATATTCTTTAACAGTTTCCATAATTCTTTCCTTGTCATTACCCTAAGCAATTTTTGTTGTTCACGGTATTTAGGCCCTTTGAAAATTATGCGTAGTGCGTACATCATTTCGTACAACATCAAAATTGCCAGTACAGTAACACGTGCTTTGAGAGACCACCTAAAGGCAGGCCAAAAAGTGGTCACATAGGGCAGATTGTCTCTCAATAGACGTGCATTAAAATGGCAAAGATGACCAGACACATGGTAAATATAGTCTGAAAAGGCAGGTGGTCTTTCCTCACAGTGTTCTTGGAAATGTGTTTCATTTTGAGTACATAACCATGATGATTTGGATTGTAAGGATGATTATGCCATTGACCGCGGTATTTGTGTGTTTGTTTTTTTTTTTTTTTTATAATCATATAATTTAAATTCTTTAACAACTTTTGTTGCGTGGTTAAATATCTTGGAGGCAATAGTTTTCAAATATTGTATGGAGTTCGAGGAGCAGCATTGTCGCACTATGCTAGTATACATGATTTTACCTTTTTACTCAGTGATATATTGGACAGATTTATAACCCTATTATGATATATTTCATTGAACAGAATCATCCTTTCCGGCTGTCTCCCTATCAACAGTTACAGCTAAACTAAGCAAACTGGCATAGAGTTCATTTCTCGAATTAAATCGTGCTGTTGTGATCAATGTCTTCAACTGTAGACTTGCAGCAAACCGAGTGAAATCCCTTTTTGACCACATCTCATTTTAATCAAAGCTGACTGAACATGCTTAACGACAAAACGCAGAGAAATCGACTGCAGGATGTACACATCCGCGGCATGACAGCCGGTTGGGCATTCCTTGTATGAATCACGGAAGAACGGGGCTCCGTTACTTCATAGCGCTGCATAGAGCAAAAAGTGCAGTTCATCTTTACATGAAGTTTGAACAGATGTTTTCACAGAGCAAACTGATCTCTGGGTGACGCAGATCAGCGAGTATGCCATACCCCAAGTGGATCCGCGTTTACGCGCGGCATTTTCAACCCTCAAAATTGACAGTTAACATAAAGGAAGTATATAATTTGTTCTTATTTTATTGGATAGCAAATAACTATCCTTTTTTTGGTAAAATTTCATGTACTCGTTGACTGTCCATACGCATATGAAAAACACATACCACTTGGAGAGAGGCGTCCCCTTGTTCATGTCAATAATGGCACTTGTGGGGGAACCATGGTGTGCATGTGACACACTGTATGGGTAGCAGGTGAATATTGTGATAAACACCACAGGCCAAGCCGCAGGGATTGTCATGATATTCACTATGCCTACCCATACGGTATCTTACATATTCGATGCAGCTTAAATTATTTGTGTATTCATCCCATTTTTATCGTTATATGGTTGCTTACGAAGGAATCTGGTCACTTAGCAACCGCAAACAAGTTAAATGGTTATGGGAAAGGCGACTGGCTTTGCAATTGTTTAACTCATTTCACCCAAAGGGCGCTTTTTCCCGCTAATATCTAAATGTAGTCTGCTAATTGTATTTTTACTAATTTAGGGAACATTTTTCAAAATTTTTGATAAAACTTGCACGGAAGATCATTCAAAATTATATGCCCATGGTCAACAGCTTTCAACGGCACGCTCTGGTCAAGGAAAGCTGTTGACTCGGTCTTCTATCAGGGGGAATGAATTAATTCACCACCCTTGGATATAATTGTATACTAGTGATGTCCCGTATTCCCTCTGCAAAGTAACGCGATATCGAAGTTTTTAGTTTGTGTTTTTCTCTGTTCTCTGCAGAGCATTAATTATTCTTACACACACACACCACACACACACACACCCTATAGCAAACCAAAAAACATACAGCATAATCAGAACTATTTAAACTGTTCAGTTACCCATAACCTACCCGCGTGTTGTGGAACTTCCACGCGCCTCCGCTGCATTACTACGGAGTTTTACAAATTCCCTAACGAAACGTTGCGTGAAAAGATCAAACATTTGGAGGGCTCACCTGGATGTGGCGACGCTGTGGGTTCCTATTTCTCTCAGTTGTTCGCGAAAAGCAGTCTACACGTTACTTGCTGTCAAAGACAATAGATTATGACATCACCGAATTGATGTATTTCTATCAGAAAACTTATTAATTCTGCTTAATAAAAAAGCGACGGACAAGCACCTTAATGTTCAAAATTTATGCAAAAGACGACGCAAATTTATATTTGCTTTTATTTGGTTACACATTAGAAAAGTGTCCCGGTTTTTCTCAAATTTGAGCCCGATTTTTATGATCGTTTTATCTATCTTAAGACTGTACACTATACTGTTTTTGGTCTTATATGAATCAGCCAGACTTTTCAAAATACTGCTTCAAGTTCCGCATATTTTGAGGTTAATTTCCTTTATAAGAGGTAATTGTTTAATACGATTACCAGTCCAAACACTATCAGCAGACAGGCATGGACATATAAATACCCTCGTCATACCAAAGTAGCTGTAAATTGTTTAATGAAAATGTTCACGAAGATATACAATGAATTATTCTCACGGACTCCTAAAACTCCCTATTTAAGCCTCCAGGCTATCCGTAAAAAGCTGTCAACTTGGAAAACATGTACTGTTCATTTGGCTGCCGTAAAATTATTATCATCTAAGGCTACACGGCATTGCTATAGTTTATGATCATCACAACATCAAACAGTAAAAGTCATCAAAAAACCAGATACGAAGGTGAATGGAATCGGAGGCCTTTAGCATGTTCAATGAGATAGTGCATTTATTATTATATCGTAGTAATCTGCTCAATGGACAACATGTAATTGTTGATACGGAAACTGATATTGTCCATTTGAGTGGTGCGGCATCAATAATTGACAAAGTGGAAATCCCGAATATCCATGGCCATTAGCTCGGTTGAGTCGAGAAACATGTGAGCACAATGCCGCGCTTCTAATCAAATATTCTCTTGCGGGAAACAGACCAAAGTGAGCACGGCAATGTTTGAAGTAAGCACTGTCATAGTTCAAGTAAGCACGGCAATATTTGAAGTAAGCACTGTCATAGTTCAAGTAAGCACGGCAATATTTGAAGTAAGCACTGTCATAGTTCAAGTAAGCACGGCAATATTTGAAGTAAGCACTGTCATAGTTCAAGTAAGCATGGCAATGTTTGAAGTAAGCACTAGGATAGTTAAAGTAAGCATGGCAATATTTGAAGTAAGCACTGTCATAGTTCAAGTAAGCACGGCAATATTTGAAGTAAGCACTGTGATAGTTCAAATAAGCACGGAAATGTTTGAAGTGAGCACTGTAATAGTTCGAGTAAGCACAGCAATATTTGAAGTGAGCACTATGATAGTTCAAGTAAGCACGGAAATGTTTGAAATAATCACCATAATGTTTAAAGTAAGCACAACAATGCTTGAAATAAGCATGGCAATGTTTAAAGTAAGCACAACGTTTGAAGTAAGCAGAACAATGCTTGAAGTAAGCACAACAATGCTTGAAATAAGCACGGCAATGCTTGTTTTGACTACAGGGTATACTCTTGTCTTCAATCACGACATTGTCTGCTTTGAAACCGGAAAAGATTGCTTGACTTCACTGCTGAGATTCGTTAGCCTTTTCTACGATTCTTCTCTGACGTTACAACTGTTGAGGATGGCTATTATATCATATGTCGTGCATTATCTTAGGGTAGGCATTCACCAAACCACTGATAAATCTTGTTTTGCCTTCTTCTGTGCATCAAGCTGTAAGTATAAGGAGTGGATGTGCAGCTTAATTGGGTAATGCGAAACATGCTATTCACATCTGGGAATTTGGGCAAGAGAAGTATTGTATACACTGAAATAAGAAGTGAATCGTTTATGGGAGCTGTGAATTATGCATGTAATTTCCTTTGCTTTAGGAAATGACGTTTTCATTTTATGAGATTGTTAAAATAACCTTGGGAAATAGGAAAGCAACATTTGTAATTCCAGGAAACGAAAATTTTGTTGTTTTTCCCTCTTTCTATCCCGTAAAGCATCAATGCCCTGACCATGCAGTTATGTCTGGGAATTTGGAAATTGAAAACTTGGTTTCTGAGAAATGGGATCTTTACATTTCCCCCCCCCCCCCCAATAAACTGCCTCTTTAAGAAATCACGACAGTTTCTATTGTTTGCTTTTGGGACAGTACGGATCATATAATTTTCACCACCTCTTAGTCATAACAATCATGATAATCTCCATTACCGTACGTTCCCTAACTTGTGTAAAACAAAACCGTTGTGTTTCTTAGAGCTGACTCCTGTTAGATGCGCATGTGCAGACCCAACGTGTGCTAGATGTGCATTTGAATCGTAATCATTTGTGTCTGTCATGAAGCTATCCCTCGGATTCCCATACTGCTTACCTAACATAAGACTTCGTGTCCTCCTATGGTGGTCCACATAAGAATTTCCTATCGTGCACCCGGTTTTCCGCCTGAGGACAGGCTAGCATTTTTCCCGGCTGAGAATGCTGTGAGAGTTTGTCTGAGAGTCTGGTCACATGGACATCAGGCAGAGGCTTGCCATTAAGTCCCAAGGCGTTTGTCAATTCAAATGGACAATGGCAGTTCCCCTGGGTCATTTATATTCTGCAATGTATCCAAACATTGAGGAAAAAATCAATTCGTGCCAAACACAGATGCCGAAATGAAGGTGAAAAGTGAGTCTGTTGTTTTAGGCACGACTCAACTAAATGAGAGCAAACAGTTCAGAAACAAAGCACACCCGTTCATAAATTTAGCCGAGCAGTAAAAGTGAAGTTAAATACAATAAAAAGCACACAGACAAGAGTTACCAAAACATCAACACTCACCTTCCAATACCCTATGTAAAGAAATAAATTTCACTCTTGCCTTGAGACCGGCAGTCACGCATAAAAGGCAACAGGTGGTTTTAAACCGGTCGCCTCAACCTTTGATAATTTTTTCAACAACTGCAGACCTTTGCTTTTTTCCAAAGCACAGAGGTTTAAAATTTAACACTTGCGCAAAATCCAACATGATGATGAAGGTAGTCTTGTGTGATGTTACTTCACAGGCTCTGTAATGTAGACATACAAGTGGAAAATCCCATCAGCTCCACATCCAAGCCGAAAATCTGAAAATAATAATGTGTATACAGGACTTATCGAGTACCTTTATACAAGGTGAACATATTTACTCTTGCTTAGCAAAATCATGATTATGTCTAGTATTTTTTTGGCATAACGATTCAAATATTTACCATACAGTCATAAATAATGTTTAAAGTAACAAGCGGTTGCTGATGGGTCCCCTGACCACTGTGGCAGGGTTATTACAATAGATCGTCACGGAGTTGTAAATATTTGTTCTGTAATGAAGAGGGCTTGTGTCAGATGCAATACCGACGATTTCTATTTGTCGTAATGGATTATTTGCTTATCTCGATGCAAAAACAGTCTCATAATCGCTAATGCAGTTTCACTTTTTCAACCGAAATTATACAGAACTTTTAAGCTTGGCCTTTCAATTATGTCTGTATGTTCCACACGTTTTGACCATTGAAGTTTTGAGTTGCTTTTCATTTATTATGTACAAAGTTAAATCATAATCTAGGTTACAGGAAAAAGCCTTAATGGCTTGTCTACGTGCAAAGCATATAGTGTCACTGATAAGTTCTTACCCATCAAATAACTGAAAGTAGGTGTAGACTTACTGGTGGAATGAGTTCGAAGAACGACAGTGGTTGCTGCAAAGCATAAAAATATGAACACTACATGTACTCCAAATTGGTGGTGCGTGCCAGCCATATAAATTCATCGAATTTTTATGAAATTTAACCAATTTTCTCTTTTTTATGTGATTTGAATAAAGTCCGAACAGCTCCACAAATTGGAGTTGTTCAATTCAGAGCAGTGCATTTTAGTGCACAAAATAAAATATTCTCTGAGTAAATTAATATCTCACTTGTTAGTAACAAACCGCAACCATATGAAGAAACGCAGATCTTTGGTTTAAACATATTTTTTTATTTTTGTCAAAAAAATACATACTTACTCAATCAACAGAGATTTCTTCAAAAGAGCAATCGGGTGAGCCATGAAGCAGAGTCTGAAGGGTAAATGGAGCAGTATGGACAATTTTAGAGTGTAAACTTCGCCGAAGTTGGTCAAATTTTGGACAAGTGAAAAAATAATGAAAGGTATTTTCATAAGATGAACCGCAAACGCAGTCAGGTGAATCTTTTACCCCAATTTTGAATAGATAGGAGTTAAGAAGGCTGGCTCCTAAACGAAGACAAGTGTGTTGAATAGCGTTAAATCTATTGCCGACAGTAAACAATTCTGGATATTTAGAAGATCGTGACACCGCTTTATAAATCTTGGATTTAAATACAGATACAGAGTTTGGGTTACGGGTTGCAAGTGGTAGCTGATTCCAGAGTCTAAAAGTAGAAGGAAAGAATGACTTATGGAATAAATCTGTTCGAGCTTGGAAATGGGAAAGGTCGAATGGGTGACGGGTATTGAAAGATGGCACACTGGACGGTATAGGAGAGCATAACATCTGGTACAAGCTTATTCACAATTTTGTACATAAGGATTAGTTTGGCTGACTCTCTACGCTGAGCCAAAGTGTGCCAGCCAACTTCTTCATACAACCTTTCAATGCTTGTTCCGTGCATAGCACCAGTCACAATGCGAGCAGCCAAAAGTTGAACATCTTCAAGTCTTGCAGTATCTGAATTAGTGCAGCCACTCCACACTGGACTAGCATACTCCAAAATAGGCCGAATGAAAAAAATATATATTGTCTCTAATGTTCTTCGATCCAAAATGTATTTCAAACCTTTCATAATGTTAATCAATTTATTCGCTTTTATTATAATTTCATTTATATAGCCATTCCATCGAAGATCGGAACGTAATAATACTCCAAGATGTTTGTGTTCGAATGTGTCATCCAGAACATGACCTTAGAAATAATTGGCGGGGGAGAGGGGGAAACACTTTTCCGAGAAACCAGCATGGATTGAGTTTTTTTAGCATTAAAAGTTACAAGCCAATCTTTAGACCACTGTTCAATGTCGGACAGATCGGCATTGAGTGTATCTGCTGCAGTAATAGGGTTTTCAACAGTAAGGTAAAGAGACGTATTGTCAGCGAACATTTTTATATCAGATCGAATGATATCTACAATATCATTTATATATATATATATATATATATATATATATATATATATATATATATATATATATATATATATATATATATATATATATATATATATAACAAAAAGTAAAGGCCCGAGGACCGAGCCCTGAGGCACGCTTGCTTGGATATGTCACCAAGAAGAAGACTGGCCATTGATAACCACCCGTTGATAACGATTCGAAAGATAATTCCCAAACCAATGCAAGAGATTTCCAGAAACTCCGGCTTTACTGAGCTTGCACAATAACGCGGGGTGCAACACTTTGTCAAACGCTTTACTAATATCTAAAAAAATAATTCTAACTTCCTTTTTTTGATCAACAGCAAGACATAGTTGATGATAATGAGCAAGCAGCTGATTGACTGTAGAGTCGCCTGTTATAAAGCCAGACTGTTCAGCAGAAATTACCAAGTTTTCACGAAAAAAATGAAAAACATGTTTAAACACAATTTTTTTTCAAAAACTTTACCAGTACAACTAAGGAGAGATATTGGTCTATAATTGTTGCATAAGGATTCAGTGCCTTTTTTATACAGCGGTGGCACATTAGCAATTTTCCATTTTGAAGGAAACTCCTTCTTGGAAAGTGACAGATTGAAAAGGTGAGTAAGAGGAAAAGAATTTGCGGGAGCAGCTTCTCTAAGGAGCTTTGCACTGATGCCATTCGGACCAGATGCTTTAGACGTATCAAGGCTGAGAAGAGTTTCGCGCACCTCGGACTCAGTTATTGTTATGGAATTAAGGCAGAAGTCAGGTGGGTCACAAATTCCGGGTGGAGTGGCTGTGCTACAATCGATATTGCATCGCTGCAAAAAGAATGAATGAAAAATATTCGCTTTGACCGCGCTATCAGAGACAACCTTGTCATCATATAGAAGAGACAGTATAATAGTTGACTGTGTTCAGTGAAGAAAATATATAACGGTGCGCCACCAGCAGTTGCTATTCCTTGAAGAATCATTTAACTCAATTGGTAATTTATCGTTATAATCCCTCTCAGCACACTTTAATTCGTCTTGATATTTCGTCAGCCGACGGAGGCGGCATACAAACGTCATATTCGGGAATATAGTATTCTTTTATTCTATAGCAGATCTTCCAAGTCTTGCCCCAAATTCACTGCTCTGCTGGTGCCTGTGGATGCTCAGAGTCAAGCTCTTAACTCAATTTATTTGATTGGAATGATAATTTAACGCGTGCAAATGTTTTAATACTTAATCGAAAAACACACACTTTTCGAAGTTACATAGAATGAACATCACAAATGCAGTAAATCTGCACATTAATTATCGTTTTATTCTAAAATGTATTTATATGTTTGCAGGAAACCTTCACAGAATGCTCAATAATACAGTGAGGGATGTTCTCACATGTGGCAGCACTGGTTCTGAGACTATATTTTCATGATACACCATTTCCTCTTAACAGCCACTGGCCATAAAGGAGAGGCTAGTTTGATTATACTCCAGGCTTCTCCGCCTGCAAGTTTTACAAACCGAAGTACTTATGAACAGTGGCGTCATCCTTGAGAACGTGTCTCATTATATGCATATTGTCACACTCGGCGTTCTCGGGGATATGAAAGAGCGTAGTTTTTCGCCCGTCACTCTTTCCGATATGGTGATACTATTTTTTCGAACAACGAATTAAGAAATAAAAAATGGAGAGAGCTGGTCTGCATGCAAAATTGCCAATCAATATCATTTGTATTTTTTTGCCGGAGAGGGACCAAGTGTTTACTGAACGGCAACACCATCAGTGCTAAATTTGATTCCTCGGCTGCTAACTATTGCAAGTAAATCCAGTGAGTAGCACACTGTAAGCTGAAGATTGCAGGGTACCGTGTTCATTTATTTAGATTTTGTTTCAACTTAAAATCGAGAAAATTTAGAAGACGAAACTGCCTCCAATTCGCGGGTCAATGGTAGTAACAAATATATATCTAAAGGACATCTGACAGTATATATCGGAGCGAATAGACGCTGTAAGACGGCCAAAAACAGGAAACCCTCTCCATCCTATCATTTTTGTTCAACTAAAAAGAAAAAGAGCCACGAAATTATAAAGACACGTCTCGCATACCTACACAGAATTTGTAGTAACATGTGCGGCATGATGCAAACTGCATTTTACTGTGCTTTCGCTTCACTACTACTACTACTACTACTACTACTACTACTACTACTACTACTACTACTACTACTACTACTACTACTACTACTACTACTACTACTACTACTACTACTATACTACTACTACTACTACTACTACTACTACTGTCACCACCACCACTATAATTATTGTTATCATTATTATCATGATCATTATCATTTGCCGGACCATGTTGACTTTATGCATTAGCCTTTTCCAGTCTGTGATATTCGGGCAAAAACATGTCACCAACAGCTGCCATCGAGTTGGTTGAGAATATGAGAGGTATGGGTTAGTTCTCAATTCACCTTAAAGTGGTACTGCCCATGCTGGTCATGGTTGACTGCCCACATCTTGTAGTCACTTTCCATGATCAGTCGAGATGTTGACCTGGGTTTAATGAGATGCAACATTAAGGGTCAAATCAGCAGCCTCGTTCTCAGTTGGATAACTGGGCAGTGCTTATGTAAACAGAAAAGCATGGGTACATCGTAATCCCTGCTATTTTGGGATTGTTGAGGTGTAATCATCTCAAAATGCATGTATATTTACCCAAACATATCATGTTTAGGTATTTCTCTGTAGTTACAACATTCAATGAAAGTTTCTTATGTGCCTACTACTGAAATAAGAGATAAACAATGACAAAATAGGGCATAATTTTATTTCCTATTAACCTGCCCAATCCTGGTTTCATACGTGTTGTATGTATTCAAATTGCATTGTATGCTGTTCCATCATTCTGTGTATAATGCTGCAAAACTGGGTAAAATACTGGCTTAGCATCCAGCAAAGGTGAATGCTTGTTCTTGTTACCGTAGGAATGGTAACCATCTTGAGTGAACAGCCAATTACAGAGCCCTTGCGCCCATGTCACCACGCAAAATGACCTGCTCTGTGTTCATTCATCTTTCAGCTTCGGATAAAATGAAAGGGCTGTGAGAAGTGATTTATCACTTATATAACAGTCGGTGCCTTTATTGGGTCTAAATGAATGGTTGCTTAACAAACTTCCTGTCACCCAACATCCCACTTAAGATGCAAAAGATGTCTGTTTGGAATTCCCACCCACCAGATGCTGCTCTGGCATTTTAATTTTTAACAGACTCATGATCCATTCATGCTATAACTTGACCAACAAGTGTTCGTGCTTTTAAGAGGTTATAAATTTGGACTGGTTTGGGTTTAATTTTCAAGTTACAAGTGGTCCAATTTGAATAACGGAACAGTCCATTTTATCAAAAGTAATGGGGGGGGGGTTAGGACAACTAATAAAACAAAATCGTTTCTGTAATAACATAGATTATGCCAAGTGTCATACTTATTGATATTTTAAGTTGTAAAAAAAAAATTTGAGCATTCTAGAGCAAATTGTACAGTTTTCATCAAAATTAAAAGAGCCCCACTCCCTAAATATGAAATTTTGGGGTTCCTTCCTTTTTGGCTGGAAGGTGGACACAGGGTTGTTCCTAACCCACCACCCTTATTGGATTATGGATCTGTGTGCTTTGGCAGTACATTCTAGGTGCAAATTGCCGGGAATAGATCCCCATGTTACAAATGTGAAGCTTTGTATAATACGGAGATTTTTTGCGAGATGCCGGATTTTAGAGGGTGGAATTCAAAGTCGGGTCACAAGATTATATCTTTGATTAAAACATATTTTATTCTTTCGAAAGCGATCGGGGAACAGGGAAACCCTATATTAACCCCTCTCGCATTATTTCTTTCTAATTTGGACCTACATCTTAGTGCTTCCATCAAGAAAGTATTCTTGCAGTAGATGGCAAAATATGTAGTCATCACATTGCTTGTACATAATTTAATCAAAATATATGTACATGATTTCTGGATATTTTGGTCAGCAATGGCTGATGGGTTAGAAATGAAATTGACATATTGGATTAACATGACCCTAACATTCGACTGGAATAATACTATAATGTGGTCTTAAATGTTTGGATAGAAGATATATAAAGGTAAGAGATCATAATACATCTTTTGTGACACTTTTTTAAGGTTCTTATTTGTATGTGATACCCATTAATAACATGGCCGCCATGTTGAATTTTGTCTATCTTGGTGACGTCACAGCCTTAGGCTTAGGAAGGAACCGAGGCTTGCTGGGAGCCAATCAATCTCCTTCATGTCTCAGCATTTTGGCTGGATCCTCACCTTTTGGAATACAGCAGACCTCTCTATATGTTGTCAAATAAGCTTTAAACCTTCATTTTATCACACCAGGGTGTAATTGCAGGATGACTATATATGTTGTCCAGGTAGCTTAGATAATAAATACAATTTTTTTTCTCGTATGCAGCATGAAACTTTCAGGACTTTAAGGTTTACTGTAATGTAATGGACTTTACTACCCACTTTTACACCTGATTTCAAATGACATGGATTGCTATAGGTGTCACAACTATGCACCAAGGGAATGAAAGGCTGCGTGTTTAGAAATTAAACCAACCCAGGTCACCACTATTTAATGCGCCCATTGGGACCTGGCCCAGTGTATGAATCGAGTTGGTTGATAATTTAATGCGGCCATTGTAGCATGGCTCAATGTTGGTTCGGTATATAGAGTACCAGCCTAGTAAATAATAATCATCTAACCATGTTCTGCAATGCGGCACATTTTAATATATACAAACCGATCAGAATGCAGGGATGTGTTCATTTTCCGCATAGTAGGATGGAGCAACCGACGGTTGCTTTAGGCGACTTCAGAGCAAAAAACATGGTGGTGGCCTGAATATTAAACCTACTTTTTAACGTCTTCCTCTTAAAAATAAAAAGCCACTCCGCGCTCTCTACGCCAAATAAAAAATGGCCATGCATATGGCATTCTGTATCGTGTATGTCGTGCAATCAGCGATCAATCCGACATCAGTCAATCATTGATGGGCACACAGGACGACCGGTGTCACAGAGAGGGTTTTGAAGATACTAAGAAAGATATTTTTTATGTATTTAAAATTTGATATGAGGTCATCCGAAGCAGATAGCCGGTATGAAAAACGCATGATGATTCTATCTTCAGTGTCGAGAACAAGAAAGCTAAATTCACAAGTGCGTACTTTTACTACCACTTTATAATCAGATTTCTTTTCGACGAAAATATTTATAATGACTGTGTCTTGTCGAAATGCAGCTCTTTCTTGCTATGTTTGGCATTTTTCCGCCTGAGGTTTGCTATGTAGCCCAGTGCATGGTTCTTCTAATGAGCCTTAGTGACACCAAAGTGCTAAAACTTAGCTTCCACTAGCAATTCCTGCTGCACGTTTCATGTGTTGCAGACCGAAGACGGCGTCGGAGCGACTGTTCTCGGTCTGCAACATATACTGCTATATACTGTCTTATACTGTTGAAAACGTATCTGGACACGGACTATGGAAAAGATTAACGCATGATAGGTCAGCCTACTACTTTTTCCCAAATTAACCTTGGACGTGTAAATCAGTGAAATCAAACAGTTAAGTACCAGCTTCGGTTCAGTGTTAGTCTTTGGTTTAAAATTTGATAATAATTGGCACTATCTTCTGTATAAAACCCATTTCGTCGAAAATTAAGACCTCTAATGCAATGTAAATAAGAAAACCAAATCAAAAATGCTATTTGTCAAAAATTTGATTCGAATTTGAAATACTTCCCACGAGATTTGCTCAGTATCTTGCGACAAATGTAAAGACAGTGTGTAGGTTAAACCTCTTAAAAACACAAACAAAGATGTTTTCAAATTTAAACAGATCCTGCATGAAAACACCAAATTGAACCCGTTCGTCTGTGACCATTTTAATGGTACTGATCCTTCTCATGTATATTGTAAAATACAAATTATAGATTATGCACACCCATTTTAAATCCTACATAAACAAATCACTACTAAAAATTAAGACAGCTAGATGTTTGGAATAAAAATCACATTCAATTTACCTTTTTTGTTTAATAGTAGATATTTGGTCCTAAAACCTAGATCTTCTGTCACTTCACATCACGATTACTCACATTATTACAATACAAGAGTAGATATTGACAGAAAGAGACGCGGCCATGAGAAATCCATCAAGCAAGGCAAATTTAGAATGCAATAACTAAAGAATTAGTTAAAGATTTATTAAATTTGCTTTCCAAAGTATTGGACACTTCCACTTAGCACATAAGTCCTTATGTGTCCCTCACTCAACAACAACTGATGAATATCTTTGTTTGGAAAATTCAAGCCTTAATATGTGAAATCAATTTTGAGAAATTATGCATGCATACACTTCAATGTTTCCTAAACCTGACACAAGCTATCAAAAATATAGACATGGACTTGTTTGTGGCATTACTTTAACACACAAAATTATTGATTCGTTTAACATGCAAGGCTTTTTTTCCAAATCAATGTTCACCACGAACATGATTCGAGGCGAATGCAAGCTAAAAGTACCTTCATTCCATATACTTTTTTTCCTGTAGTCTATATGTTGACAAAAGAAAAGCTTTCTTCTCCATCAATGACAGCTAGTTTCCCGAACTGTCTTTCTTTGTCAAATAAAGCTCATATGCAACTCATAATCTCATCACAAGACAGAGAACTTATGCACGGTCTGGCTCGATACTTAACGGATTGTTTTTTTAGATAAGGCAGTTTCTATTTGTGTTCATACTATTATATTATTTGTGCACTCTTTTATTTTGCTTTGAAACGTCTGTGTGTTCTTTGTATTGATGTACATTGAAATCACGAACCTGTAAGGGCATCAAGCGGTTAATAAAATTTCAAAATATCTAACACTGCTTATAAATATGGTCATAATATTGGTCAAGCCATTTTAACTTACAAAATGTTTCTCAGAGTCATTATTGTATAAGACATTGATAACATAGAGCATTGTGATCATTAGACAAATAAATTACTTTCTAAATTCGTAGACCCTAATCAAAGCATATCTTCATAGGGAATACACCGTTCAATGGTCACAAAACAAATATAAATCGCATCAATAAAAAATAATAATGAAGGAACATTTCCTATATATCCCAAATTAAATATTGATATCTTTTATACATGTATTCAAATTTGTAAGGCTTTTCATAACAATTTTCAAAACAGACCAAAAAAGGTGAAAAAAAATACCCAAACATTTACTTAATTGAAGGGCTGATAGTCTAGTTTCATGTTAGAATTGTGGTTTGAATATCAATAATTTGGTGGAATTTGTCTCTCTGTAATTATATTTAAAGTATTAAAAGTATTGCTTGCTTTGATTTTCCTACTAAGTATACACATTTACCCGTAATAAAATGTAAAAACACTTGATAAATCAATATTAATCCCAAGATTTATAAATATATCAGTGTAAACTCATTTACAAAGACTTGTGTTCTGAGGAATAGTATGTCAAAAGCAATGCTAAATAATATCTTTGAAAACACACTAAGCGTAATTTATTGCCTTCCTGATAATGCTTTTGTTAATTTAGGTCAATCATTTTTCAATAAATCAAAAGCCTCTACCTGGGCGGCAGTGTCCACCTCTACCTGGGCGGCAGTGTCCACCTCTACCGTTTGATGTATATCGTTATGGGTTTGAGTTCATGCAGAATTTGAAAGCAACTTTGCTTTTTAGTAACATAGTATTCGCTTAATGGCATTTATATTAACGATATTGCTTGCATGGACGTAATAAATATTCAAAAAGTGAAGCCAAATTTGTCCTGTTCATATTCCTTTGGTGAATACCAGTACTAAAGGTAAGAAAGATGTATTTCTTGATTTAGATATTCACCTTTTCAATACTAGATTTGTCAATTTGTATAAAAAATACTTTTCAATTTTGATTCGTTCCTTGAAAGTAATAATAGTAGAAAGTATTGGATATAATACCAGTTTGTCTCAAGTTTTTAGCTTTCAACGCATTTGTTTTATGTTTTCAAGTTTTGTTTTCAGAGTAGCATTTATCAAAGATAAATATAAATCAAAAGGATATACTGAAGCAATCCTGATGAAGTATTTTATATGTTATGTTGCAAACATACCCCCACATCATCATGAAGTTTGGATTCTTCCTGAATGTAAACATTTCAGATTGGCTTGTTTTACGTTTTTCTTTTCTTTTTTATGTGCTGAAAATTATAACTGAATTGTGATAGTTTTCGTGCTAGTTACCTCAGTGTGGAGTTGAAACCATCTATTTCTACGGGACTTGCCTCAAGCTGCAAAGGGCATCAGATGTGTACGGTCACCTAAAATGTTTTTGATATTTTTGAACCTCTAATAATTCATAACATTAGATAGAGGTTTGCTTGAGCTGTTCTATTCCTTTTGTTAAAGCGATCTGAAGCCACGGTTGTAATTAAAAAAATGAAAAAAACACCAACGCTCGTGTATTATTACTCTAAATGATCACAACTATTTCGATTAAGACATCCCTTAACCACATGTTATCAATATTTGGCTATATCAAAAACAAACAGAGGAAAGGTTCTGTTCGTGTGTTTGGTCCATGATTGCAATAAAAAAATTATAATACAATTTGACCAGCCATTTTCTTTGTGACGGAGTCATGTTTACCTTTGTGTAAGAGTATAAGTAAAAGGCAGCCATTTTTTATTCCGTACATGTAATTTTCGATTGTCATGTCTTTTTTGGCGTCCCCTCTCTCAGCAGGTTCATATATATATATATATATATATATATATATATATATATATATATATATATATATATATATATATATATATATACATATATATATATATATGTGTGTGTGTGTGTGTGTGTGTGTGTGATCCTTTTCTCGGGGTTAGTCGAAGTTTGAATGACCCCTTTTTGTATAAATATAATGGAGCGTATACCAGCATACATAATTATACGAAGTCTTGCTGTTTTAACTAGGAACCTGTTACGTTATTTATTTAGCTATTTGATATTACGTCTCATTCTTACATTCTTTCAATTCAAGTGGGTTGTGTTCACCAAAAATGTGTGTATGTGGCGGGGGGGGGGGGGGCGGGGGGGGGGGGGGAAGACAAACAGTCGCGTGTCCGAACATGAAACATGCCTGATGGCTGACGGTTTGGGGATTGCGGCTAATACAGACGATTTGACACTGTTGCTCATGTTTGTATAATAGATAATCTTCTTCTGATGCTATTCTATAAATTCAAGAACATTCATTGAATCAGACGATATTCAAGCAAAACTGCACCTGCGACGACACCCATTCATTCGGTAACAGTTTTATCAGCGTGCTGTTGTCCCCAAGAGCATCCCTTAACTACTCAAATATTTAGTCGATACTTTTTTTCTCGATAGAGTCAGGAGAAATGTCCAACAAAAAGCATAAAGAAAATGAAAATTAATGGTTTATGACTCCCCCCCCCCCCCGAAAAAATGCTGTCATCGGCAGCTTGAAAATTTTAACTTCTAAGACGGCAGGTGCACTGAAGCTGCAATTCATATTATATACACACATGCAAACACACATACATACATACATACATACATACATACATACATACATACATACATAAAGAGAGAACTGCCTAAATCCGTTAGCCGAGTTCTGTCTCTCCTTGTCCGTTCCTTGCACTGACTACTTGTAAAGATGAATTTCGAGAAACACTGTACAAGTTATTTTATATTTTCAATTTCTACAAAAATACGTTCAACTGATAATTCAAAAACCCAATATAATAATGGTTTTTCAACAGTAAACTATCAGACACGTTGGGGAGCCTGCAATACTCCGACGTGCATATCTGAAAACAGCTCCTTGCCTGGCCTTAATATCCAACTTAGACGGCCCATATAACAGAGTATAGAGTGTATGAGTGGGAGATGGTGATGGACTGGCCCATATAACAGATTATAGACTGTAGGAGTGGGAGATGGTGATGGAGCAGCACGAAGCAAACACACGGGCAATCGAGTATGAATACAAAACTTGAAATAAAAGTCCACTGTGTTTCCTTACAGCTTTGGAAAATTCTGCCCCTGGCATCACTGCTGTAAACTGTGCAGTCATCAGAATTTACATTTATATTTTATCTATGCAAGTATAAATGCACGAACCTTTCGTGTTGTGAAGCAATATGCCGGACTCTTGTCGGTCAGGTGCTCGTGTCAGCGGTCTGCAGCTTTGTAAAAATACGTGCAATAAATCATTTATCGTTATTCAGTTCAAGAACTACTAAAACCTAATTAGAATCACAGATAAAGAGACAGACATAGTTTTGTTGCACTTTATTGTTTCTTATGCAAGAATACGGGAAGATTCATCAAACCACAGGAGATGTCTTCTCGTGTAACCATGGTAACGTTGCCTCGGTGTCAACGGGATTCTACCAATCTCCAGCATTATCCCTGGAACTTGTCAACATTACAAGACGTTCGTGGGACCAACCATGTGGAATGCGTTCTATGATAACCAGAACAAATACCCACGAGACCAATATTTGGCTGGCAGCTTCTTGATCATACCATATTCTACTGCATTTTCCATGTATAAAATTATAACCGCTGTTATGAACTTGTGAGCTAATATCATGTAGTGTAGCAATCTCTCCCTTGCCTATCGTTGCAATCGTTAAACGTGATAAATCATGCTGCCATATGAACAAACGTAATTATTACTATGTAGCACCTTTCCCTGAGAATACAATGTACCATTCTATACAGCATAGTAAAACCCATGTAATTGTCAAAATGATGTCTCTGATATAATGTAAGATGGATTCTGTGGTATTACATGGTTTGCACATTACAACACTCAACACGATACTGTTCACAACAACTTGCATTCCCAGCCTAATTCATCACTGCAGACCTATGACGTCTGTTACTTCTTGCCTGCTTTTTTTTTATTAAACCATGCCTGTTGTCTTTTAATTCGTCCACCTTGGCGAATTCTTCCTCTTCAGCTTGCTATCCTACCACAAACCATAATTTTAAATTTAGCATGAACGGCTGGACTCTCCTTTGGTCAAACCCACTTTTGCTTATTTTCATTCCTGGAACGGATGATGTAAACCAACTAACCAGCAAAGTCAGCTGAGAGCAAAGTCATCCACCATCAAGAAACCATTTTATTCTCCGCTATCGTGAATGTTATTTCATCTGCAAACATTTATAGGTTTCAAATGTCAAGCATAGGACTACCTGCAAAACTTGAAATAAGATCCACATCTCATCATTGAGCAACATACCGGTTTGTTTGTAAATCATACTTATTAGATTTTGTAAGGGCTCAGTTGCTGTCACCAGAATAACAACGTATCGGAAGTAAAGCTGACTTTTTAATCTAATATATAGATGCCATGTGTAACAGCGTGTGCGGGTTGATTGTTACCATTCTAAATGCCAAGGTGTCACCACAAACCTACAATGTTGTCAATTTGTGTATGGATCAATATTAGTACGCGTGCAGCCATTCATTCTCACACAGTTGTGAACAGACATGGTTAACTTTGAACATAATATTTTTTTTCAGATTTGCGAGAGTCAGACAGCAATACGTTTACGAGGCTATTTCTTGTTTCATTTCCTTACTTTTGCAATCGTCTTACGTCTCAGAACAACGATTGACCAGGCAATTGCTGTCGTAACCGTACAAACCAGATCTTTCAAGGATATATGTGTAACCTTGGAAGTCAACCATACCAGGAAAACACTATGCATACTCTGATTGCTATAATGTGAGTGTAATTTGCTAACCCTTCAACAATTATACCTCTTTTATGCAAGTACAGAACACGTTTTCACGTTTTATGAAATAGCTCGCAGACATTTAGAAAAAAAAATCATAGAGTCCACCTTCCGCTTGAATGGCAAAGTAAATAATTTTTCAGATTTTTTTCTGTTTATGACTTAACCCTTAAAATAATAATCAGTGCTATAGTTCTTTTCTCGTTACCACTAAACATATTATGGTTAACAGATTCGAATTCCTCATGAAGATACCTTTCATTCAAATAACATCAAGCCTAGTGTTAAGCAAAAAGAAGTCTTAGTCAACAGCTTTCCTCTGGATACTTTGAGGGCATTTCGCGCAAAGTGACCCCAGGAAAGCTGTTGACCCAATCTTAAATCAGCGCTGTAAGGGTTAATATGATACACGTACACCAGGCAAAATTTGTAATCTACATTTTTTTTATAAGAAAGTGAGATGGTGAGATTTTCAGCAGGCCACACCATCCGAATTCTAATGACCAGTTCCTCCTAGACCATTTAGGTTAATGGCTCAACGTTTTAGAGGTGAACGTTTTGTGTTTTTTATTGCTGGGACAGCAGCAAAGAAGGCTGAACCCAGCCAGCGCGACAATGAAGGCTGTTGACTGTTGGTATACTACGCTCAAGAGCAAAAAGCAGACGACATTCACCACAGTAGACACTTGCTGGTATCAAAAATGGGGAAAAGACACATAGCAGTACACTGGTGTCTCATTATTCAGGTTAATATTACCCTGAAACGGCAAAATGAAAACAAATGAACTGCGAACGCTCGTGTCCACGGATATGCCATTTCCCGACACCTGGAGTACCACGTCTCACTTTACCCAATTCACCTACGTCTATAAAAATTGCGATGCACCAAGCAGCAGGAAGGTCCAGTTTTTGTCTAATGACGTTCAAAACGCATGAATGTTCATCAGCCAATCATGTACAGTAATGCATAATTAGATTAAGGTAACCTAGAGGTCCGGCCATTCAATCACCGCCTCGGGCATTATTTGTGTGTCAAATTTGAGCAAAATCTTCTCATGCATTTTGGAGATGTCGTAGCGGCAAACATTAACTCTGGCATACTGACGGACAACCCTAGAACATATTGCATCATGACAAGATACATTTTCTCTAATGGTCACAAGACATTGATTTACAACATTTAGGGACAAGGTGTATCTAAGAAACATGTCCCTATTCACAATCTATCTAAAAAGCTCGAGTTTGTCAAAATCAGATGGTACGTTTAAATTTCTGGAGGAAACAAAAGCAAAGAAAAAGATTTTTCGGATAGGGAGGTCATGATCCACGAAAGTAGATTTGGGTGGGCATTAATGAGGTTCCATATGTCCAGCTTTATTTTAAGTTTATAATCATGATGAGAGATTTTATAAGTTTAAAAGTAGTTTGACAAAACACTCTGAAGAGTTGACGCATGCTCATCACTCAAAAAGTCACAGTTTTTGGATAAGTAGCGCAGTAACGACCCAGATATCTCATCCGTTCGTCCTATCGCACAAGGTACTTATGCACCATATTTGAGCAAAAATCTGTCTAGGAATTTCTGAAAATGTAGTGGTGATAAACATTGACTGAATGGAACAACGAACGGAGAGACAACCGGGAAAATCAATGTCTCCCTTAATGAGGTGGTATAAAATATCCCCATCCTCAATCAATCTGGAGAACTCAATTTAGTGAACATATGATGAAAACCTTTTGAGTTCGAAATAAAAAACAACGCATTTTCAGATAAGGAGGTAATGAGCTTTGGAAAGGTAGGTCACGGACATACAATATCTAGTGCCTGCGTTTGTTACTATGATGCAAGGACCTCTGCGATGGCCAGCCGGTAGACCAAACACTATGAAGTCGTGACGTCACTCAGAATGTCACACTTAGTGGATCAACAAGTCACACTGACCAGGAAATCTAATCAGGTCATCTTACCTTCAAGCGGTCCCTTTTTGCTACGTTTGCGTAAAAACTGCCAAAGTATTTTTGGTAATATAGTTGTAACAAACATTGACCCAATCGAAACACACACAACTCAAAGCACCATGGCATCCCCAAGGAAAAGGGGAGGCATAAAAACAAACATCTACAGTACAACCTACTTGGTAGTTGGATGCCACGCATGGTATGTATAAATGATTATTTAAATTTGGTCTTTCAAGTGGTTTCCGATATTCTCTAAAGTTAAGTTAAATTAGATAGCATTTGTAGGCAGGGTACCCCCTTTGCAAAAGGTACCATCTTAAGCTGGTATTTGTATAATCTATTATCACTTTAAATCATGAACTCTACGGATTACGACACACATCCTTCACTTCACCTAATTACTCAATAATAATTCCTTTCTTTCAAATACAAATGAAGAGGCTTGTATTAATTTGATGACAAAATAATATTCCAGTTGTCCTGTTTAATATCAAGGGATATACTAGGCCCAATGTGCCACTGTCAGTATCATATCAGAAATGGCACGACGCTGTGTGCCTATTGATGGTATACAGCACTTGCAAGCCTCTTTATTCAGCTCTCATACAGCTGATACAGCATCTTGACGTAACCCATTTTTCTCAGCTCCACTTTGCTTTCACAATGAACGAGGTGGGTTGGCTCTGATAAATACGCTGGGTATACATGTATTGGCTGCACTGATGGTCTGCACACACGTGTCTTGATTGGCTGTGGCACTGATCTCTCCATCATCTACGTTAGGCATCCTTGTTCTTCACAAAATACACTTAAGACCTCCATCGTGGTCAGTTCCCCGGACATGTATTGATTCAGTTTCAATGTGCAGTGTATGGCCTTTTCACTCGGTAGCATTCATTATCTGACCTATGAGACACAGTATATATGTACCAGTAAAGTGACATATACCACGGCAGACAACTCATGTCATAGTCACGACACCTCTCTGGTCTGTCATGCTACTGCTGCCGTACCCACAAGCCTTTGTCACAGCATGAAGCTCTACTTGTGTCAGTCTTACACCTAAATCGGATCAATATATTGATCTATGTGAACTACTTGATGGTAGGTTCTTAAGGAATATGAAAACGATTATAAGTATTATCGACCCAGTCTTTCTGCTACACTCCTTACTCCACGTTTCAAGACCTCTAAACCTACGGTCAGCTATAATTCCTTACAATATACTACAATACTATTTGTTTGTTTAAATTATTCATTTTTATCAACGTTTATCGACCTAAAGTCGCATAAGGTTATTACAGCTGGATCCTTTCTGTTTTGCACAGTTAAATCCCACTTCTTAAATTCAGAGAGTAAGCCGTATCTGTGTAACATTATCTTAGGAGAACATTTCATCAGTAACACCAATGCCCTAGTAATACCATATTTTCATCAGCTCAGTTTTTCGCAAAAATGAGAAAAATGTAAGCTGATATTAACGTATCTCTTTGTATTGATACAGTGTAGCGCAGTTCGAACCTTGACGGCCCGCATATCAGACCCTATTATCTCTTTCACAAGCTGAATTGGTGTGGCCATTTGGTGATTGATTTTCTCATTTCCTCGTAAGGACCAGAGATGCATGCAGGCTGCCTTCATACTTCGTGTCGCATCGACTTCTTCACTTTGTTCCCACGCAATACTGCAATGTCAGCAATCACTTACAATGCATGATGGCCAATTTGGTGTATTTTCCTTGAATATAAAAGGGACTGGTCTACTATGATCACGCAGATCAAAGGACTACGACCCTTATCTTAAATGCATTAATTCTTATCTCAAATGCATTGATTCGGACCTATGGGGGACTTGGTTAAAGTAGTTTCTCCGTTACACAATTACAAATCCCCATTTAGTTGGATCATGCCATTTTTGAATCGGCAAACACTTACAGCCTTCGAACACTAACTTAAAGTGAAAAGCTCAACTTGTCCTCTCACATTTTGGCATTCTAATATTTCAATGCATACGTAAAGCACTCTTGGTCGAGTGAGGAACTATCAGGCTCCCGGCACCCTCAATCCTGGTCGACCAATCGCGCCGCAGCAATTCTTTGCATTTCAATTCGCCTGGCCTCTGCACGTGCGTCCGCCATAGTCTTACTGATCAATGCATGCTTGAGGCCGTTCAGACGGAAGCTTTCAGTGGCCTGCTTCATTCTTCTCCACAGCACGTCCAAAGAATGCGTAGATTTTCTCTGTACCTGTTGCGGTTGCTTTGGTCTGAAAGCAAAAAGAGACGCACAAATTAGGAAGACCACATGCATCTTGCAACAAAACATACGGAGACTTATGGCTTGTAATTATGCTTTGATCACAAGAGGACTACACTCCGCATGCAAACGACGAGAACAGGCATTCAGGATGGCTTATGTATCACCACAGCAGCTTGAGCTAAGCCACACTGTTGTAATGAGCTTGTGCTATATATCACACGAAGCTTCTCTTAAAAATAAAACTAGTCTATATACGTAATACTCATGGAGCTAATGGGGATACATGGATCAGTGATCGTAATTTCATGGCATAACAGACTATGTTTAATAACATAGGGCTTAGAAATTCATACTTGGAACGGACACCTGGGTACCTTTACTAATGTGTGTAATTAACGTCAATGCACCATATTCATTTTCGTCGCTGCTTTTCTCTTCAAGCATGAGATACGCTTGGGACCTCCTTATTTCATCTGGTATTATTTTGGAAAACAAACGAAAGACGTGTCATAAATGGGAAAAAATTTGCTAAGGTAACCCGCATCAGATAGTTTAAAGATAAACGAGGGTCATTTGCAAGCACGCAAAGTTGAGATCCACAAGACGACCTGGATGCGTCTGCAATAGAATACAGTGAACCTTCGTTATATTGACACCATCTGTTCCAGAAAAAAATTTTCAGATACCTGATTATGTCACGCAAATAAGTAAAATATCAAGAACCTGTACGCTGTTAAAAGCCTGTGTCAGCAAGTCAATATGTGTATGTCGGATACCGTAGTATCGTAATAATGAGGTTTTACTGTACAGTCAGTCCTTTAATACGTTTTTCCCAACCTACGAAAAATCACTGGCAGCATGACGACCTCACATGGTCAGAAGTGCGTTCTGGCTGTCTGCTTTTACACACACAGTCGATGGTTAACATGAACCGATATAAACAGGCGACGTCTTTGTAAGGCTGATTGACTTTGATGCCATTCCTTATAATAGACTGATAACAAGTAATAGTAATGAAGATAATCAATAGGAATCGACGTATGTCTAATCTTCTGGCGTCTCTGCTGCATTGGCTAAACATTGGCTATACATTGGTATGAAGCTGATGAAGCAGTGGTGTATTGAACGGATAATTTGGGTATTAGTTTTGGAAAATGTGTTATTTCAAATGCCATATTGAGAGAAGAACATTGAAGACAACGCCCAAGGTTGGTCGATGACAATTGAGTGGGCCATTCAAGTACCAGTCGGGTTCTACTTTTTCTTTTTCTTAACCACTTTGCCTAAGCAAAATATTGTAAGGTAACCTTAAACATTCAGTGATACTGTCCCGTTTTCTTTATTTTTTTTACTATTAGTGGTTCTCTTAGGTTTGATATTTGAGTAACTGAGCTTTGCGAATTGTTTCGTGATATTCAAACAGACGCAGCCACAGGGATCACTATATCCCAACTGTACAGCCCAAAGCCTCTCCTGACAGTCTACTGGTCGTCAGCCAATATCGTGACTGCTATTGCCGCTATATCGAATGTTGGCAAGAAGGCGCTCGTGTATTGTCCATAGAAAATCAAATGCGAGTGAGAAAAATAGAAGGAAATTGTGAAGTAACAAAATCTCGGAAACAGAAGTCTCGCTGTTCATAACATTTTGGCCTGAACAATTAAACAATTTACTGACCAAAATGGCATTGCAAAACACAACAGAAGGCCACATTATTAACTGGAAGCCAACTCACAACATAGCCATAGACGGCAACAGGGAGATTTAAATCATTCAACACACAAAATAACCTTTCCTCATTCGACTTGTTGAGTTTATTCAAGAGGGAGACATGCGTGATTTCTTTAGCTTTTCGTTCATGTAGAAAGCGAATGCATAGTCTAGTGATGATGATTCCAAATAAAGGACAAACTTGTGCTACCTTCGGTTAATAGTGCTACGTTTAGCAGCTGTACATTTAAAGAGTTGTACCAAGTGATTTGTGGCATGATACATAGAGGGCAAGCCTCAGTGAGCATGCGCCTTTAAGGCTTTTACTTGGCTCACTTTATTAAAGTGTGTGTGTCAACACAAACTTTTCTGTTTTTCCTTCCTTCCTTTCTTTCTTTCTTTCTTTCTTTCTTTCTTTCTTTCTTTCTTTCTTTCTTTCTTTCTTTCTTTCTTTCTTTCTTTCTTTCTTCTTTACCAGTGAATTTGTCCAACACTTTTTCTCGAGAAAACTATTATACATAGAAACTCCAAACTTGGCATGATTGTTCCTCCATACAAGGAGTTTGACCAGTTTATACAGAGGGATGAAGATGTTTAAAATTATGCAAATTAGGGGCATTTGAAATTTTAAATCTTGACTACCTTCAAAAGTATAATACATAGAGATGTCATTCCAACTTCTACCTGGGATTTATTGACCATTGCGCATCTAATGGATTTTTTAAAAAAAAGTTGTAGCAATTAAAATCATGCTAATTAGCAGCATTTGAAATTTTAAATCTTGAATATCTTCAAGACTATTATAGATAGAGATGTCATTTCAACTTCTACTAGGGGGTTGTTAACCATTGCACATGTAATGAATCTAAAACAACAGTTGTAACAATTTAAATTATGCTAATTGGCAGTATTTGAAAATTTCAATCTTGAATATCTTCAACACTATAATAGATACAGAGATCATTCCAACTACTAGGGGGTTGTTGGCCGTTGCGCACCCACTGAATTAATTATAAAAGTTGTAGCAATTTAAATTTTGCTAAATAGCACCATTAGAAATTTTTAATCTTGAACAACTTCAAAGCTATAAGAGATAGAGATGCCATTCCAACTTCTACTCCTGTGTTATGGAATAGTTGCACATTGTCATACCAATATGAATTGAAGACACACACACTGATTTGCTATGCAGCAAATCATCTTTTCTAGTTCTCACACGCACTCATAACTTAGACATCGCACGCAGCTAGGTTAAAATCGCGCGCGGACAGGCATTCAAATTCGTTTCCATCTCCGTCTGAAAGTCAGTCATTCGGAACTCCAACGTCCACTTAAAGCTACAGTGTCTTTTAAAAGTATGCGCATATTCTATTTGTTGTTCTGGACAGAAACGAATGACGTGATGGCCACACTGCAGTTACCAAACACACAGTGTGACTATCACCTTACGCATTTTTTCTGATTACAACTGTTAACTTTTGATTCAACTCCATAAATCACTTTAAAATAATCCACAGATACACGTACCTAACTCTGCTGGGGTAGAAATAATTGGTTAACTTTGCAACGTTATCAATATAAATGCATATTTATTGCCATGCCATGAGACTGCTAGTATACTGCCGTGTGCATTTGTCGGGGGTGCCCAATTGTCAGAAATAAGCAATAACTTTGCCATCCATTGATAAGATGTCTAAATAATCTTATTAATTAAATAAGTATAGACAGATTGATGTGGGGTCAGACCCAATTTGACAGTTTTAGCA
This sequence comes from Hermodice carunculata, assembly GCA_964020975.1. Lineage (NCBI taxonomy): Eukaryota > Metazoa > Annelida > Polychaeta > Eunicida > Amphinomidae > Hermodice > Hermodice carunculata. The sequence goes on from OZ026625.1 coordinate 66,974,690, forward strand.
GTTTGCATATTTTTAGACCGAATGTCTGCTTTTAGATAGATGACTGCACTATTTTCGGCAAGCGTTGTTCAACACCCATGCAACGAAGTTTTCAAGATAAAATTTTAAGTATATCATGAACATTAGAATAGAGAGGTCCTCACCTCAAGGGCTGGAAAAGAGTTCCCACAAAGAGTGTGATTGAACGAGAACATACGCCAACAAACCACAGTGGAAGGTCTTTCAAGCGGCTCTGCCCAACAGCGTCAATGAATGTAGTTTCATTTTCAGTTTGGCATTGAACGCAACCTATAGCGGTTAGCTGTCCGATAATGGGACACCCCGGTATACGTATTGAATGTAAGAGTTGCCTTTTCGGGCTGAAAAATATATCAAGTCTGTATTCTTGGGAATATCAACAGATAATCAGTGATATGGGTTTAGATTGTTAGATGCAAAAAATGGCGTTGATGTATTGTAAACAGGGTGTGGCGTCCTACGTGCACATGAATGCAACATGACGCTCATATCGTACCTTATGTTTATTTATTATGCAAACCTAGGCTACAGACAGGATGTGAAATCTAATCGCAGTAATCCACCACATGAGAAGACTCAAAACGAAGGAAAAAATGTAGCGGTTTACCAGATGTCGCGGTATGAATATGTGAGAACAATTGAATGGGCTTATGTGCCCCATTCAAATAGGGTGTGTGCATTCAGCTATCAACGTACAGCTACGAGCTCAGCAAGAGTCTGGCTTTATCACAAAAGGAAATCTGCCATTTGGCAGGAGCATCACAATCTGGACCACTTTGGCGGTTAACAACTTCGATTTTTTAAAAATATCTTTAGAATTGAATTTGAAGTTTCACTTATTAACAATGCCAAAGTGGCTAGGCAAAATGCCAAACTTGCGACACGTCAACAAAATACACAATCGTTATTTGAAATAATCAGTACTGCTGCATCACACATACAAAACGTGATAGGTTGCACAATACAAACATGTACAGATACATCTCACGTACGTCATAACAGGTTGCATTAGCATGGTATCACTAAGATAGCTAATGCATAAATGCATCCAGAGATCAACAATACACAGTGTAGAACCATAACCCCAAGACCAAACAAAAAGCTACACTCGTCTGCTCAGTGTACACTGTATTGGAAAGGTTCCCTCTTTCCCATGATAACCATAAAGAATATCTTTAATTGTTATCCAGCTGAGTTAAAATGAGCAATTTTATTCTTGTCATCATAAATTTTACGTTTCAGTGACTCTTTCGCCCAACGATAGTTTTTTATAATGCTTCCTAGTTTCATCTCTTAACCCTTTCCCCCTTGTATTTAGACTGAGGCAACAGCTTTCCTTGGCATGGGTTGGGCATTTAGTGCCCAACCCATGCCAAGGAAAGCTGTTGACCTTGGGCATGTGATCTTGATAAGTCTCATGTACATTTCTCAGTCAAACTGTTTTTCATGACTGTTGAAATTAATTGAAAACACTGAAGCAGACGACATTTGACCACCAGCCGGGTTTGGCCGGTTTGAGGGGGAAAGGGTTAACTTGTGTGCATGATTTCTAAAACAAGTAAAGCGATGAAGTGATCTTTTATGGCCAGTCAGTATGATTCCTTTTGGACTTTTTTATATAATTTCATTTATTTTCGTAACTTTTTATAATTAATAGTTGGTTTTATCTTCTTTCCATTTTTCCTCGAAATAGTTCTCTTCCTGGTACGAAACACTGCCCTGGGAAGCTCGTATGTTAACAACACGCTATTTTTCTATTTTCTGGTAAAACCAATGACGGTTATTCACTGAAACATGCCAATTTTTATGTTTCTAAGTTGCAGAGGAAACAGTCGTAAAGTAATAAGCTTGGGTTGTATTTGCACAGACTGCGTAAACCAATACGGCTATTATGATGAGGATAGCTCTTACTTCCTACCTGCAAAGTTATTGCAGACGAGACGTTTCGCACAAATCCTTCTATGTACCGCTCAAACGACTCTCAGTGCTGATGGATAAATGTAGCTTGGTGACACCTGGCTTTACGGAATGCTCACTTTATGTTTCCTCCCTTGCGTTCGCTTTTGGTGAGACATTGTTTGAAGAAGCCTGGTGTTCTGAGGGTTATGCCATGCCATTTGTATATCGACAAAACTGTTTGAAATAAAGACATCTTATGTCGTTTTCTTTCAGATTTTTTGGCTTGGATATCTTATCTGACAATCTATTTCATCGGATACCTTAATATATACGACCAAATGGCATGCTTCTATGCTAGGCCTTACCGAAACTGTCTTAAATGTGTATACATGATCTTTACTGTAGCAATGTACAAGCCATACATAAGATCACAACATCCTGGGTCCTCGGTTAACCTCCCTCCCCCCCCCCCCTTTTTTTTTGGGGGGGGGGTCTGCCGTTCTTCTGTTTTCCCTTTTTTTGGAGGGAGGGGGTCTGATGGTCCTCGGTTAACCCTGTTTGGGGTTGTCCCGATGGCTCAGACGTCAGAGCGTTGGACTTTATATTTGGCTAGGCGATGGTGCATAAGGCGGATGGTTCAAATCTCTCTTCCGACTTTGAAATTATAATCTATTATTTACACTTATACATAAAAAACAATGTCTGTCTATTGGAATACCCAACTGTGTCAAGGTACAACTCACACATGCTATAACATCGCCCTGGTACCTTGGTTCTCTGTCAACCTTTCTGGGGTTTGCGCCGCTGTCCAATAGGCCAGGGTGTTGGGCTTTACAATGGCTTGGCGACAATACCAAAGGTCGACGGTTCGAATCGGTTGACGATAAATTATTTTACTGTTTGATAAAGCTGAGCTGACATCAAAGGACAGATTGTTGGACCTTACAATTGGCCAGGGGATGGTGCCATAGGTCGATGATTGGAATCCTACAGGAGCCTGGCAAAAAAAAAAAAAAAAAAGAAAGAAAGAAAAAAATGATTCGATTCCCTTTGGGTTCGATTGTATGTGGCGACTTCATCACGCAAAGTGGCAAGCGGAATTGAGAATTTCCCTGTGAATTTTTAAATCCTTTAGTTGTCTCACATATAGTCAGTTGCTTTCGTTTTTGGCCCTTACGGAATTTGACATCATATGCGTGTATTGTGTGTTTGTATGACAAACCCATATGAAATATGCTACAAATGTAAGTTGCGTGGTAGACTGCACGCCATCACAGAGTCAAACAAGTATATGTAATGGATGCCTTTATGGGGACTTTGATAGTGCCAGGCGGAAAGCCTAAGGTTACGTCTTGCCTACGACTGTCCTTCCTTTTTTCACGCCGTGTCAGTGAAATTATTTTGGCCTGACCCTTATTTGTGCACCTTTCGTTTGGCATGTAAACAAGAGAAACATCTCTCTCTCTCTCTCTCTCTCTTTCTCTCTCTCTCTCTCTCTCTCTCTCTCTCTCTCTCTCTCACATACACACACACACACACACACACACACACACACACAGAATGAGAAAGAATCATTTTGCCCGATGAACTTTCATATTACGATACATAACAGAAAAAGACTGCCATGCCTGTGACGTTTACTTTGAAGTTCTTCTTCTGATTTTGTGTCCTTGATTTGAAAAACACGTGCGAGTCGATATTGTTTTTCCTGCAGGTTATTCTTTGCCAATTTTGAAAATGCGCACTTTTATACTATTGGCAACACATTGGTGCTTACAGTTGATCCAACACATAGATACCTGATATCGTGTAGCCCCACCCACTGCCAAAACCGGTCAGAACAGGTTAGCGGTCAAATGTCGTCTGCCTCAATGTTTCCTGGCAATTTTTAACAATAATGACAACTAATCTGAATGAGAATTTTAAAAGAGGACTATCAAGCTGGCGCACACAAGGTCAACAGATACATGTTGGTTGGACGCTAAGCTCCCAACCCACGCTGTGAAAAGTTGCTGACTTGGTATTAAACTCACTCTTAATTCAAGGGTGTAAATGGTTAACAGCCAGTGCGCAACACCATTGTAGGTGGAGAGCCAGTCTAGCCAAGCAATTAAACAGACGGCGTGTGTATCTGTGTGCATTGCCTGTACTTCCCCTTAGGTCTTGTGGGATTTTTCTGTTTGTGCTCAAACTGGTTGCTAATTACTAATGGAGAAACCTGATTACTGTTAACCCAAAGCAGTCAGCCTCCCACGCACTTCATCATCATCATCATCATCATCATCATCATCATCATCATCATCATCATCATCATCATCATCATCATCATCATCATCATCATCATCATCATCATCATCATCATCGTTGTCGTCGTCGTCGTCGTCATCATCATCATCATCATCATCATCATCATCATCATCATCATTTAAGCTGGCTACCATAATTCATACACTGGGCCACTCCACATCTTTGAAAAACAGAATACACCGCAACTAGATTTTTTAAAAGCAGATTCTCCTCGTTCACGCTACATGTGGTTGAATAAAACACATGCTTAGGCTTGTGACCTTTGCATGGTAGGTGGAGTTTTCAATGATATCTTTGACGGTTGAGTCTTCAGTGACAGCTTTGATGCCCAGAGGGTGACAATCACACAGTCAAAAGTATCATTTCCATTTGCATATATTTAACTCACGCGCTCCTCCATTTTTCTGTGCGAATTGTATCCAAGGAATTGTTTTGACAACAAATGTCAAGACTTGCGAACTTAACATTTTCTGAGCAAACCTGCAGACGAAATGAAATGGAAATAAAGAAAAATGTAGGTGTAAATGTATGTCTACACACACATGAAAGTCGAGGTATGACCGACTGATATTCATTTGCACTTTTGATTGGGAAAACCACATGGCAACCGTATCATTTTCAGTTCAGATTGGCCCCAAGTCGGACGCAGCACGAATAAACCTCTTGTGTATTAAAAATAAAGCATACAGTCTGAAGTGTAAGACGAGCACAATTCGGATATAGTTCACTTATATATTCATAAAATCGGTCCAGTTATATGCAAGATTTATCCACCTTCCTCATGCAAACATGAATCATGACTTTCTTTACTGAAGGGACCATCTTGATCCTCATAAAAGCACCACCATTTACCTAAACATGGAATCCCAAGTCTGCATATAGTATATTTACGTTAGAATTTCCTCCTAAAATCTTTCTCGATTCCCAATTTGTTGGTTGTGATATTGCCAATAGGAGCTCCGTGAGAGTGTGTCTATGAGAGCTTGAGCAAAGAGAAGTCACATTATGGCTGGCCATTTAGAGTCCAGGACTAACATTAACACTCACGGACAACTGGTGGATTCTCAGGAGTCGTTTATCTTGCGTGCACATTAGCCTTTCAAAGCTTGAGGAAAAATCAATGCATTACAGACACTGATGTTGTGTCAGAGGTCAATATACAGTCTTAGATCTTATACAACCAACTGGTAACGTGGGTACAAACATTTTGATAGATGCCATGGCACATTGTGACAAAAAGAAATATCAATCTATACTAATATTGCAGCATCAGAAACACCGAGAACTTAGAACAGCTTCGAAAGATTTTGCCGTGAACAGAAACAAGTGAAACAGTAATCTTGATGTGTTTAATTTATCCACATATATAGAAATATTTGCAATATTTTCCAGACATGCTTCGACAGAACACACAAAAAGAAATACGTAAGAAATACTTAAGTGACAACCATTTTCCATGCACGACACCGTAATAAAATGTTCATTATCAGTGTTTTTCCTTATATTATGTACATGCGTATCTTGCTACGGAAGTGAATGTCGATAGACATGTATAATGAAGTTCAAGGTTAGGGTTGCATGCTAATATAAAGTGTATTAGCTTTTACTATAAATTATATTATCTACAGGCCTTTATATCAATATATTACATGTTAGCCTTTAGAAAGAGATAATGGATTGGATCTTTTTCGGACAGGGACTGTGCGAACAAGAAACTCTATAATGGATAATTGATATTTCATGCTACACTGTAAATCTTCCGAAATCACGAAATTTAGGAGCAAACGTAAACATAGAATGTGTAGCTCCGTATTGTTTGCGGTCGTGGTATCACAAACCCCGGGATTACTGATCCTTTTCGGGCAGAACAATGTCCTAAACGCATATCAAATTTCTAGTTAATTATAGCTCTTTTAGCATAGTGGTCGTAATATATTATTGAAGAGCACCTTACTGCCGATTCCTTCTCTTAACACCACGCAAACTCGCACCCCCTCTCGACCCGGCCTTCTGATCCCGAGCAGGTTTACGAGATCTCTCAAGCAAAATTTGTCCGAGTAAGACATCATTCAGCATATTCTCTCATTAAACTTTAAAGACGCTGTTCCCCAAGAATGAAGAGTGCATCTCGGGAAATAATTCCCTAGTGAGTATCTTTTGAAAGCTATGTATCACACCGTTCGTATTCATATTAACTTGAAATCTGTGCTGCCACTGTGGCTACAGCAAGGAATCGGACAGAAAGAAGCGTAGATTCATGCATTCGGTAGAGCCGAATGATCCTCTATGGTCAAGTAACAAAGCGGAAAAGCGAATAGCATCAGAAAAGTCACTCGTCAAGTTTAAGAAAACATGCATGATGTTAAACATATTTATATAATTCCATTTGCTCGCTGGAAAAATTTTCATTTCTGGACGGTGCCATTAAATACCGCCTATTCAAAAGCACAAAGGGGTTAAATGTGTTGCGGTATGGAATATACAGCGCACCTGTCTCACCCCCATACCGCTGTCATCATATTATTGCATTTGCTGACTTGTGCTGTCATCAATCGCATGTATGAATACACATCTTATTGAAACAACTGCACTTTTTCCTTTTTCCCATTAAGGAGTCTCATGAAGACTGAAAGAGCGGCTGGAGAGAAAGGACGAAATGGACGTAATCTTTGGTTCATACTGTTATCAAACAAACCTGGCAGTGTTAAATGACAGATGCAATTGTCACCTAGATGAGTTCAGGATTTCGTTTCCTCTCGTTGGACTACAACTCATTTATTTTCATTTTTTTTCCACAAGAAACAAATGCTTTCCATTTATCCCCCACTGAATGCACCTTTTCATACAACCAAGATGTGACCAGACTGATCGATCTCCCTATGCATACTGATACCAAACCCTAAGCAATACAGTTCGCTTCACTGTAGCATACGAATTATCCTCAGAAATGGAACGGAATACCATACATACAACAAAATGTCATGCATGGAATAAAAATGTCATAATGAAATAAAATGTTGGTGGCCAGATAAAAATTGATTAATTTGGTCGTCATTATGAGTTTCAAAAGACTTGCCTTAGTTGTGTGATACGACTCTGCTGGTCATTAACGTAAAACTGACACTGGCTCTCAATGGGCAATCCCTAATTATCCCGTGTAACCTGACCACAACTTCAAATAAATCATCAAAGGGTACAATCTATATTTAGATATTTTGGATTTGACATTTCGACCAAAGTATGAATGCACATTAAGACGGACAAGATCATAAAGCTTTTCATTGTAATCGTAATCATAAATACACTAGTCCTGACAGGATGGTTATTGGTAATGAAAGTATCGCTTTTATCACATTAGGTTTAATATACGTGGAATATGCAGGTACAATGTACCGATTCGCGGGCTGCATATTTGAATAATTCACCCAACTCTCTTTAATTCAATTCCAAGCCAAAGTAACATTTGATAATAAGAATTATAATCATTGAAAGATTTAGTTATCTTTGAACTTGCTAGCGTTCCTTGTCTACAACAAGTTTCAAATTAAACCGCACATATTCTGAGTGCACTTGCACAGACACTGTACATTCTCCGAGTGTACTTGCACAGATACTGTCTATACTCTGAATGTACTTGCACAGATATCATATATACTCCGAGTGTGCTTGTACAGATACTGTACCTACTCTGAGTGTACTTGCACAGATACTGTACATACTCTGGTTGTACTAATACAAATACTGTACATACTTTGAATGCACTTGCACAGATACTGTACACACTCTCAATGTACTTGCACAGATACTGTACATACTCTAAATGTACTTGCACATATACTGTACATACTCTGAGTGTACTTGCACAGATACTGTACATACTCTGAGTTCATTTGCACAGACATTGGACATACTCCGAGTGTACTTGTACCGATCATGTACATACTCTGAGTGTACTTGCACAGATACTGTACTAACTATGAGTGTACTTACACAGATACTGTACATACTCTGAGTGTACTTGCACAGATACTGTACATACTCTGAATGTACTTGCACAGATACTGTACCTATGCTGAGTGTACTTGCACAGATACAGTACATACTCTGAATATACTTGCACAGATATTGTCAATACGGTGAGTGTACTATCAGCGATACGGTATATACGCTGAGTGTACTTGCACAGATACTGTACATACTCTGAAAGACTTGCACATATACTGTACATACTCTGGGTATACTTGCACAGACACTGTATATACGCTGAGAGAACTTGCGCAGATACTGTAAATACACTGAGCGTACTCGCACCGACACTGTAAACACACTGAGTGTAATTGCACAGATACTGTTCATACTCTGAGGGTACTTGCACAGATACTGTACATACTTTGAGGGTACCTGAACAGATACTGACGCTGGATGCCCATCGCACGCGTATCAAATAGATTTGAGCAACTGCGCAGTCAATAATTATAAAGAAAAGCCTGTTTAAGACATTGTGGCACGAAACGACAGCACAGTGATAAATATTGCAACTGCAGATTCCAGATGTACCGAAAATATATCACAAATTCCATTTCCGCACTAACACAACAGGTGTAACTCGACCCCTTGATGCATAACACCGATGTAAAGGAATCCAACACATCCGTGACTGACAGTTGCCAAGCTGCAAAGATCAATGGTGCTTTAAATCGATCCTTTCCCTTATAAAGTATAATTTTCATTACCGCAGATACTTTTTCCAGCCACACTTGGTGGGCCTAAATAGCAATAGCGGGTATTAATTATGAAGTGGTATCCTGTGCTGCCACCAGGAGGGCTGACAGAAGGGAGGGCTGATCTATGTGTCAAGGAGTGCCAAATGAGCTTCAATGATAAAAGTAACACATTGAGGAAGGAAAGGGCTTCAGAAAAGTCTTTCCCTGAGAAGGTAAACACTCTATATGCTTAACATATTTCGAATATTTCGTCTCTTTGTCAGACAATATGTTCTTTCTTGATGGTGAATAAACATAACTGCTACAAGTACCTTAGTTTAAACTTATTTATTTTGAAAAAAAGCGATTGGGAACGAGGGAAGAGCACAAAATGAATCCCTTCCGCAAATAAAGAGAGAGAGAGAAGTGGAGACAACGTAAAACAATAAAAACGCCGCTATCAGAATGAACACCACAGCACGCAGACATATATAATGACACTGTCACATAATAAGAACTGTTAAGAGGAGAAGACGTTACAGACAGGCAGGGATATGGGGTATGTCATTATGAGCAAGCACTACTTTACCACCTATAACTACGAATACATGTACAAATCATGGATTTGATGATTATATGACATTAACTATTTGTATGCGCAAAATTGAATTATAATTCAATGAACTAGGTTCACTGGCAGGAGCCTTGACAGTGATAAAAAGAACTGTATCATGGGCAAATAATCGGATGGAGGAATTTACAGCGTTAACAATATCATTAATATGCATCAAGAATAAAAGAGGGCCAAGTTTTAATCCCAGTGGAACGCTTGCTTTAATTCAGCTCCAAGGCGACTTTCCTCCTTTCATAACACGTTGCTGTATACCCTCCAGATAGTCAGCAAATCAGCTTAGTATAGGACCATTAATACCTGCATTACGTTATGTGAGCAATAAACATGGGTGGTACAAACGATCGAAGGCCTTGGCAGTGTCACAGAATACAGTTCTAACTTCCTTCTGTAGGTCCACAGCCTCACAAAAGTGATGGCACAAGTAATTTAGTTGATCAACCGTAATATTCCCAAGACTAAATCCTGACCTACAGTCCGACAAAACAGCATTGTCCCGGAAATCGATAAAAATATATTTGAAGCCTACTTTCTCAAAGACTTTGCTTACAATATTAAGTAAGTAATAGGTCTTGTAATTGTGATAAGAGCTCGCATATATATATATATATATATATATATATATATATATATATATATATATATATATATATATATATATATATATATATATATATATATATATATATATATATATATATATATATATATATATATATATATATATTGGCACCATGTTTTGCTTTTTTCCAATGAGACATAAATCTATGACAATCCAAAGAGAAGTTAAATAATTTGGTTAGCGATTTATTAATAACTGGGCACCTTCCTTCAACAAACCTGCGCTTATTCCGTCAGGGCCATTGGCTTTACTAAGCTCAATGCTTTCCAATATGTTTTTTGTAGTTCAATTCCATTAACAGAAATAGTTTGTAAAAGATTGGAGTTCATGTTCTCAAAGGGAGGGACCGAAAAATTGTCATCCACTGCAGACTGGGATAAAAAAAAGAAAAAAAATCGTTTAAAATTTGTGCCTTGACTTCATTATCCGCTATTGTTTGATTTTTTTTGTGGCGGAGTAAAGGGACACCGAAATATCGGTGTTTATTAAAAAAAAATTTCACAGTCTGCCACCAACTATTCTTCTTTTGCTCTGCAGAGTTTACAGAATCTTCGGGTCGCTGGAGATGCTGTGCCGAGACGCGCCTTCATGATACAGAAGGCATTGTTCCATTGCCTAGCAACTGACGTCACCAGAGCAGGTCTCGCATTTAATGTACCTAAATATGAATACGTTCTATTTTGAAAAGTGAACCTAATTTTTGTGAAAAAGAAGTGGAAAATTGAGAGACCAACTGTTTAATCTGTCTTGTCATTCAGCTAATTTTATATGAGATTCATATGAAGCTAGACCCAGTAAAGCTAACCCACCACCAGTATAGTTATGAAATCAGAGAATAGCTCAAGTTTTAAATCCGTTATTTGCTTATTCTTTTATTATTTATTCATTAAAATATATTTATTCTGGGTAACCCAGTCAGTCAAAGACTGTTCTTCCCTGGGGCCCAGTACAAAGGGTACAAAGTAAATACAATAAACATAGTAAATTAGCACAGTAAATTACATACACATAGTAAAATAATACAAAATGTGATATATACAGATACATAAAATATTGAAAGTGAAATATTATTTTAAGTTTGTAGCGGGGGCAAGGTTAACACATTGTTTATATGCCTATTTGAAGGCCTGAGCAGACTCCGAGTTACGGAGGTCGGATGGTAAGGTATTCCAGGTTTTAGCACCACGGTAGCTGAGGGACTGTTTATACTTTTCGGTACGGGGGCGAGGAACACGTAAGTCACCTGAAGTGCTACTGCGAGTATTTTTGTCATGCAAAGAATTGGCATATTGGATTTTTTCAGATAGATACTTAGGGGCTAGGCTATTTAAACATTTATACATGAGTACTGGAAGACGAAAAGTTCTCCTGTTGTTAGAACGTTGCCATCCAAGTTCGCTAATGAGTGTACGAGGGCTGATGTTATAGTCGAAATTGTATTCATTCTTGAAACAGGGTAACTGGGTCAAATCCGCAGCATCGGTTTCCCAGTAGGCCTTGGATGTCATTAGAAGTCATAAATTTATGAAACGAGGCTTAAAAATAATTAGTCGGGTTATTCCAAGACTTGGGAAATGCTAGAGAAGATTTTTGCTAAGGAAGGAAGATTCATAATGCAAGCACAAAGCGCCTCTGAAGGAAATCCTCTTCTTGCCAATATTCAATTTTCATTTTGCAGTTTAGTATAAAAAATTGTGAATACTGGACACATCCGAACATTTAGAGCATATATGGTCTGAATGGAGTCCTTATACTGCCTTATGCATAAATGTTTGCGCATGCTGGTTTCTACTATGTTGCAGAGTATGAACAGTGCTCTCAGTATGCAAATGAGAAATGTGGCCGTGGCTGGCGGCCCTGTTTGTAATATGTAAAGCACAACATGTAATTTCTATTTGAGATCACAAAAACAGGAGTCTCATTAAATATCACATTGAACAAAATATGGCAATTTAGGTCCTGTGCAGCATCATGCTGGTTTTACTTGATTAAATTCCTGGTTTTGCCCCAAATTAACAACTTAGCATTTACTTTTTTAACACATGTAATCAACATGACCCGAGAAGAACTGGGTATTATACAGCAAAGACAAAGATTATTAAAAACATCCAAAGGAAGGGAACCCCTAAGGCATTTAGAAAGGACATTTCGTTGCTTTAGTTTTCTTTGCATTCAGGGTTGATTTATTTACAATGCTCCATGCAGATACATTTTCCATCTCAATGTTTGGAACATCTTCTTAGTCTAATGAGTACAATTTTACAATTTAGATTTTAGGAGAAAGGAAACAGACATATAGAATGAACAACATAGGACCAATGACGAGTCCCTGAGGGAAACCCAAACTCACTTATTTAAATTCAGATAATGACTCACTAATCATTGTCCTCTATTGTCCGTCAGATTTAAGGAGAACCATTGATGTTCAAAGCCCCTGGGGTAAAGGCTCCTCGTTTTACAATAGTAAATTTGGCGGTCCTCAGTGCCAACGGGCTTTTTAAGATCAGCAAATTAGAACTTCATAGCCGTTTCCACAGTTAATGCATTCTTTCTACCAAGTGCAGCAGGACAGTGCAGATGGAATACCGTTTTCTGAAAGCAGACTCACTTGGAGTCAGATTATGTTCCGTGACAAACCTTAACGATGGCCATGCATGGCTCCCTCGGGCAGCTTGTCACTTTGTTGATCTAGGGATAGAGTTGTAACCAAGCAAAACAAGGTCCTTAACTAAGAAAGGATAACACCAAGTCCAGAGGTGTATATGAAACAACATTATATACTGGATTTAGACGTAATAATACAAAGAAAAAATCCAGTAAGAAGAAGCTTTAACTAAGGGTACCCTGAATACCTATGGTTGTGGAAAACCTTGCATTAATACCGGAAGTCCTGTGTCCCTGGTTTGGCGACGCCCGCTCGGAAGACAAAAATACTGGTACCCAGTTCCATACAAATTAACTGTCTGGATTGCTCTGGCATTGGAATATGAGGTTGCACAGTCCGCCATCACTGTATTTTATGGAAACTTTTAAGAGGCTTGCACTGCAAAACTTCAACACTTTTGTCCCAGAATTAGGCCACTGCCCTTCACTGCTTGGAACAAACTCACCAAATTACAAGTTCACCGTCATGCACTGCCTGATATAGCAGAGTGGGCTGGTATAAGGAAAACATCAGGTGCACCTGTCTGCATCATATAGCTGTGTGGACTGGTCTTAGGCATACACCATGTACCTATCTACATGATATAGCAGAGTGGGTTGGTATAAGGCATACATCATGGACACCTATCGACATGATATAGTTGTGTGGGCTGGTATAAGGCATACACCATGTACTTATACACACACACACACACACACACACACACACACACATATATATATATATATATATATATATATATATATATATATATCATTATTATTATTATTATTTCCCCGAACGACTTGGTCAAGTATATTAAAAGACAAATGCTGAGAAAATAATACATATGAATGTAATTTAACCTTTTACCATTACAATTATTTCTGCTAACAAATAATCGAATAATTCGGGGTGGTTTTTTTCTGAGCCGTGCATTTCAGGTTGCTAACAAATAATCGAATAATTCGGGGTGGTTTTTTTCTGAGCCGTGCATTTCAGGTTGACCGAAATTCGTAGATCGCTAAATTTCTATACTGTCAAAAAAAAAAAAAAGAAAAAAAAAGAAAGAAAAGAAAAGAAAAGAAAAAACCCGCGGTATTATTGCACTTCTCGAATTTTATTTTTTAGAAAGCAAAGTGGTCTTTTTTCGGAAATCCTAATCATTTTCTTCTACACACGTTTGCCACAGTCTAATTTAATTTCCTGAAGTGGGTGGTATGGTCCAATACTGGCTTCTTGCGAGTGTCTATGATCACGAACACACTATGCCTGATTTACAGTGTCCTCAATATATATTGCATCGAACGAGAGGTTCCCTCAACGGTAAAGTAGCGTCCTTCAAACTCCATTCAACATATGGAGATTCTTTTATCTTCATGGGGCTGAATTGAAAAAAGAGCGACAGATATATGTGCCACATTTAATCATGTGCGGGGGAAGGGGGCAGCAAACGCACCTTCTATGCCTCTATCTAAGCCAGGTCAGCTTTGTGTGCCGCCAGCTTTGCGCACTAGTTTGGCTGAAGGACGTCCATTTGAAGGTATTAAGGTACTAATGCTTCTTAGCGCACACAAAGCCCCGGAGGGGGTAGGACGAAACCACATTTCTTTTCCTGCAAAACTCAGCCAACGGACAACTGCAAATACCATTTTATATTGGTTGAGGGAGACATTTTCGCAACATATAAGCTACAGAGCAAGAATATATACTACCTCGAGAGCTCTTTCAGGCTCGTGGAAAGCGTCACAAATATTTCAGCGACTATACAATTAACAGTTTGCTGCAGGTCGAAATAGTATTTTTATATCTTCTGTCTGCATAGCTCGACTGCCCGTAGAGACAGAAGCAACAAACGCTTAAAATCACGGTAAAATTTAAGCCAACTTATCTTTCTGACCTACATGCAGTTCCCCGTAATATAGGGCATTCCGTCTATTCTCAATTGAGATATTGAGATATCATTTTAACCGGAGATTAAGTTGATTTAAGACTAGGTGCTATGGTAATTCATTTCTACGCTCCCATTTGCCATTCGCCTCTGGAGTGATCTGCCTTAAGACATCCGTCAATGAGAATCGTTGCACCTATCAAATCATAATTAAAACTGTCATTGTGTCCCTACCCTTTGTCCCTCATTATTTTCCACACGGAAAGCCCTTCCATGATATTAATCATTTGGCCTTGTTTATTCTCGACAAAACTGTCATCTATAGAAGACAAATGTCATCCGGTCTGTAGCCGCTAATTGCTTACACCCAGTTGAAGACTTCCATTTGGATTTTCTTTAAAGTTCCCGATACGCAGCCCCTGGATCAAATCCCCTAATCACTGCATGTACAAGTTTGGCACCAGGGTTAGTTCCATATTTATAGTTCATATCCCGATGAAAACTCTGCTTTACGGGACTGCTCCCAACAGCGTTGCATGAAACATGTCTTAGGTCGTATTTATAAAATTTCACATGATTGGCTTGGTGAATAAACAGTGCCCTTTTTCCATGTATCAAACCCTCATGCTTTCGATTGCACTCTGTGGTCCATTGCCAAGATGCCACTCGTGTACACGTCATATTCTTTTTATTGTACAGATTACCCCAAACTCCTTCCTACAGTCTCATGATCAGGTCTACATGGTATCTTAGATCAATTCTGAACTTATTTTTATCTGATAAATTATGTACCTTATCATTGCTGTTTGTTATGTTAAAGAATGCCTTTATAGACTTTATTTTGAGGGCCCTTTTAGAAACAACCCAAAGAACCATTTGTAAAGATATCCCAGTAATTTCTGAATTAGAAAGCTTTAACCTACTGACTTATTTACTTGCCTACTTACTTACTTACGCACCTTTGTACTTATCCACCTTACAAAAATAAGCTCAAACCTCCGCCATTTTAAACAAACCAGACCCGTCTGCCGGTTAAATGTCGTCTGCTTCAACGCTTTTGACCAATTGCAGCAGTGATAAAAGTTTGCATGAGAATTGTATATGAGACCTACCAGGATAACATCACCCCGATCCTCGGCTTTGCTCGGCATGGGTTTGGCTCTGTCCCGAGCAAAAGCATGCTTCTCCAATAGTAAGATCACAGGGTGCCGAGTAGGTGAAAATCGCATCTTGTAAAGCAGGTGCACCATCGCAGTTCAGCTTGATCATATTGATCAAATGATATCGTCAATGGCTTTGCCATTCCAGAAATTCGACAGGCAGAAAATTGGGCCTTAAATACAAGTCACGTCGTATTTTCATAAAACAACATGACCATGACCTTGTACATTTTAGGTCAAGACTCATATGTTCCCTGGAAAGAGTCGTGCATGGCTTTAAAGATCAACACATTTTGATAATGACTATTTATCAAAAACAAAAATAGATTTTTGATAAATAAGCCAGAAAGCAAAGTAGGATGTTTAAATCACTCACCGAACTTGAGCTACATCTAATGCTAATAGAATCTCAATATTTTGGCAAACGTTCGTCTTGAAGTTGAAGTGACGAGTAGAGAGAGAAAGAAAATAAAAGGTCGTTGTGCATTTGTAGGAAGGAATGAAGGAAGGAGGGAACGAGAAAATAACTTGTCATTGTTCATTGTAGTCCAATGGTCGCACTAAATGAGAAAAAAATAAAATGTGGGGCAAATAATTCGAGGAACAACCGAGTATGGTAACGCTAAACATCCAATGTCTCGATAGAGCAGGCTTTATAAGTCATTTGGACTGTGGTGCAGTATAACGAATAATTATTCAAGGATATAAAACAAGCTCTTGAATTATATATCCAAGTATGACATCTTGATTGAGTCATTACTCTTGTGTGCCTTGATAGATATCTTCTGATCCTATAATGTTTAATGGGACGCCTAGGCCATCTCGCCAGGAATATGTTCATAAGCCATGAATGATGAGACGCAGGCACTACTAATTCCCTGCTCTCTTTCCTTTTGTCATTCGTCCATTCAGCATCAAATATTTGGGACTCAAAATTTTTTATCCATCTAGCTGCACTAAAACAATGTCAACAAAAACCACGTTTTTCCACACATACGTGATCCAGCGCATTACTACGCTGGCCGTGGTTTTGGGCTGGCCGACAACATGTGCGCTCCAGGTGTCCAACATTGCAAAGCCTTACTAAAATCTGGCAGATTGAAACCCGGTCAGTGAGAAAGAAACGTTAATACGTTTGTACCATAATGAATATATTATATGGTTTCATATGATTTATTTACTTGTACCTTTGTTCATCAGAAGCGTTGTGTGTTGTTATTAGTAGTATAACAATGTTCTACTGTGCTAATATACACCGTTGTTTCCAATGTTCAATAGGAGAGATGTACTCAATTGTCATGCCTGAGGGTTTTCTTTGGAAATTTGCATTCTAAAGATTTCAACAGACGCAGATAACGTATCACAAATTAAGCTGCGGCATATAGTAACTTGTTCTCCTTGAGCTTGCTATGGGTACTTCAACATGCTCAGCCATTTATGTATCTACTTCACCTACTCTTTATCTTACTTTAAAAAAAAGTACTTCACAAAACAATTGCTATAGTGACGTATAAATACTTCACTTAAGGGTGGAATGTTTACAGCCACAACTTTTGGTTAGTACCCCCCCCCCCCCCCACTCCTTCAGGACGACACGTTGTACATCATATTCAAATGAAGGGTCAGCGGTGCTGGAAGTGCTACAGCAAAACCATCACTAAATTGTCAGTGCTCCTCCTCTCCCTGGCATAGGGTCTTGCAGAGTAACTTATAGAAATAGAAATATGTAGCTTTATACAAACACATGATAATTTACAAAATAAACCAACAATACTGATATGCGGTACTGTGCAATAATGGTAAAAAGTTCCCGTACCCAGTATAAACTTTATGGCATACATACCATAAAATCTTTCATAGATTTATGTAGATTGACCGATTCATTTCTACGATTTTGCCTTCCAATGATATCCTTCCAACAACCTTGTTATTGGGTAGAAAGCCAGTAGGGCCTCCTGACAGACCTTAAGGATCATAAAAAGCGTGCCAGCGGTCAACATCTAAAACCCACTTTACCACCGGTTCACTGCGCGTGGGCAACTCACTGTGGAGAGTGCTGGAATGGGTGCATTTCAGGCCTTAATCACGTACACTCGACACTATATCGCTTTGCCACCCTTATAAAACTTCCATATACTTTACGTTTATTTTCAAATAGTCATTTGGGACCGAGTCGTTTCGCTAACTGCATCAGGGGCATGTTGATTGAGGTGTGTGAGCATAATTGGTAACACGATGTACCAAGGCGAGTCTATCAAGGTACTGAAGGAAACGCTTGTGGGGGATTTGTGCCGGCACTGGCCAGTATCTTTTAATCCCAGAAAAATAAGCTATAACAGAATCTGAATACAAACATCTGGGTCCAACCTTCCATTGTGACCCGCCCTGATCCAGCTACATGAAATAACGCTCAAGTGAATGAAAATGATTAATATCATCAAACAATTACAAATTCGTCTTGAGAGGAAATCCCTTGAAACTCTACATCTTTCGTTCATAATGCATCTTTTCGAGTACCATTTTTCTCGTGTGGGATAACCACACTTTGCAGAAATCCCAGCAATCAGAGCACATTCAAATAGTTGTAGCTAGAATTATTACCGGGGGGGGGGAGGGTTGGGCTTGTATGGAACTGATCACCATGTGTTATATGAAGAAACTTGTTTTGAAAAACTATCGGTACCACGTGAAAAAAGCAAATTTATTCTCTTTTTCGAAATTATTCACAAGGACGCTCCACAATACAAATGCGATCTTCTTCCTGTTTCTGTCAATGAACGGAAGAGGAATAATCTAGGATCAGGGAGTAACCTGTCCTTTTTTCACGAACAAATTTGTTCTATACATCCTTTTTACCTTCAGTAATACGCTTGTGGAACAACTTACCTGATGTACGAAATCCTTAAGATGTGTCTGAGTTCAAAAAAATTAATCGAGACACAGAAACAGTAAACTGTTCTATCAAGACGAGAAAAGCCTTTCTGTACGACGCGAGAAAAAGTTTGCTGTATGAGGCGAAGGAAGTCTTGCTTTATGAGGCGAGAGAAGGCTTGCTGCATGAGGCGAAAGTAGGCTTGCTTTATGAGGCGATAGAACGCTTGCTGTAAGAGGCGAGAGAAAGCTTGCTGTATGAGGCGAGAGAAAGCTTGCTGTATGAGGCGAGAAATATCTTGCTGTACGAGGTGAGGGAAAGCTTGCTGTATGAGGCGAGGGAAAGCTTGCTGTATGAGGCTAGAGAAAGCTTGCTGTATGAGGCGAGAGAAAGCTTGCTGTATGAGGCGAGGGAAAGCTTGCTGTATGAGGCGACAGAAAGCTTGCTGTATGAGGCGAGGGAAAGCTTGCTGCATACGGCGACAGAAGGCTTGCAGAATGAGGCGAGAGAAGGCTTACTGTATGAGACGAGAGAAGGCTTGCTGGATGAGGCGAGAGAAGGCTTGATGGATGAGGCGAGAGAAGGCTTGCTGTGTGTATGAGGCGAAAAAGGGCTTGCTGTATCCCTTTACGATTGCGCATGGGGTGCAGCAGGACGAATTATGATCTTTCAAAGAAGTGTCTGGCAGAAACCATAATGTGTGCTTGTGGCAACGGTAGTGAAGATACTTTCTATTACTTTTTCGAATGTCCCCTGTTTCATAACTAGAGATGTACTACAAACCAAAGTAGTCCCTCTTTCACTTTTTACAGTATTGACTTTATTACCCCACTGACTAGTTATCTGGAGAGAAGGCGTTCCTCAACCCCGTTCCCTCACGTGACATCCTGTGTAGTCGGTTTTTCTTGAACCCGTGTGGCGCCCTTACTCTATCTGTTTTTGCACTGTGATGTCGCTCTTACCAGTAAATTTGCCTTTATGTCAGTGACCTCTTTGTCTCTGCTCCCACTTTTTATGTGTGCCAGAGGGATTAATATACAGCACTGTGCTGTTTCCCAATTATATTTTTTTCAGACAAATAAGAATATGTTTAAGTAAAGTAAACATAATGCTGTTAAAGGTACGAGAGAACAATATTGACCAGGAAAGATTACTGAAAAGAAATTTGGATAATGTTTACTTACCGAGTTAGTTTAGATACTCTGATTAAGCATGCTGTGGTTGATCCCTTAAGAATGCAAACACTGTTAGCACGTAAACCCCTGCACGCTAATTAATTACACTTGTGATTTTGGTTTCTCCGTCTTATTTCAGGTTATATGTCTCCGACTTCGCCACCTACCATTCTATTTTCTGCCCTGTAGTACTTTTGACTAGTGATCGGTGTGTCATGTCGGACACACAGAGAAATATGAACATACCAAACCTTTTTGATTGACGTCAACATGAGAGAAAGAGCTTTACACGATGATTGGCAGATTTGCAAAAACACAGTGTTTGTTTGGATTTAGAAGCTTTTTTCTAGGAATTACTGTACTGCTATATTCCATGTCTATATTCCATGGGTAATTGTCGCGAATCTGTGCACGTTGGTCTCTTGGCACTGTGGTTGTACCTTGGATGGCGTGTGTAATTGCAGAAAATCAGTCATAACACATCGATCGCGTACCGAATTACGCTAGAAACACCGGATAGAAGTCACCACTGAACTGGCGAAACGCGTCTCTTGTGCTTTCCATCGAGCTCAACATTTCGCTCAAATTTGTACTGTACTTAACAGGTTGGTCTACCAGCGTTTGTTATTGTTTCTTTAGAACGCCCAATGCAAATGGTTGGATCGTGTGCATATGATGGGATTTTATGTAAAACAAATCATAATTGCGTGCGATTTCCTGTGGAACATGATTTTGATATTGAACCTTCGATATGAGAAAAATATTGGCTGAGAACGGGCTGGCATGAATAGAAGTTAACTTGTGTTCATATACTTTTATTCATCCAAGTTCAGAAATCCAACTCGGTTACTTTTGTCAATAATTCTTTTATTGCCTCAGGCAAAACATGGATGATGATTGAGTGCTACGGCCGCAAAGATGTTCAATTGGCTGTAAGCAGAAGCGCTTGGTCAAAACTACCATCTCAGTAATGCAATAATCGGCAGCTAAATGATAATCGTTCGCCTGATCAAGTCATCTGTTCTATACGATCTTGACCTCATCTAAAAAAGCAGCCAATTACTTGATCCCTGTTGCCATACCCAGAGAGGTAAGAGCTTAGCAATCCACACTCAAGCCAGTGGTTAGCGACAGGGAAAAGACCCATCTAGGTTGTCATTGCAACCCCGACAACAACTGATAGGGGTACTGTGCACATCGGATTGGAAACTATGAAATATATTATGCTTTCAGGAGTCGAAAATAGGTTTTTATGTCATCACGAAATATTATAATTTATTTTTCAGGCATGTTTCGAGTGTGCACTTGAAAAAATAGTATCATTGTGCTGTGGCTTTTGACAACTTAACCTTAATGGGTTGTAATATATGAACATGGGTGGTACACTTGCTTAAACCTATTGTACGCATGCGTAAGTGCAGTCTAGAATTTTGCCCAAAATTTCAGTACGAAAATTTTCGTAATGTGGTAGCACATGAAATGAGTTTGAAGTTACAAAACGTTCCTTTCACTTAAAATTGTACTAGATTGCTGTCCGGTACACCATTTCCTGTTTTGGTACAATTAATAGGAGATATGCATATTAAGTTCCCGCCCCAAACTGCATACCTTATTGCCTAGTCTCGCTTGGTGAGATATGGTGAGATATGGCGAGATACGGATCGGTCCTTGGGGGCGGGGGGGAGGGGCAAGCGGAATATTTCTAATATTTTGGAAATACAGAATACTTATTAAAGGCATATGGAATTCTTTCTTATGTATGGTTCCATGGAGGTGTATGAGAGGGAGAGGGTACTTGCCCACTTCAAAGGTTCCAGGCGAGTAGACATGAAAGAGTTAATCTGCTCACCCACAGTCTCGCGGTCTCGGCAGCTTGCCCAGCTGGAAGGACGGTATCTGACGAGAAGACGTGTGAACAGCGCCATTGTGGTTCAAGTTCAAATTGTGCAGCACGTTGTAAACAAATTTTATACACGGATTTCACCTTTATTGAACATAACTTATCAGTATTCTTGATCTGCGTCATACACAAATATGTATTAACTTTCTTTTGTGTAATTTTGCGGTGGTTCGATGTACGCTGTTGTGTACAAAATGACGATTCAGTTTGGGCGCTACGATTTGTTTGTTTTTGCTTGTCGCGGGTAAACAAAATCCACAAAATGCGACAAAACTGTTGAAAGTAGCCGACTTTTCATTCTAAAAACTAGCTGAGGGAGATTTAGACATGGAAACTAGTTGTATAGTTGCAAAGTACGAAGTTTGGTCATTGGATAGGCACTTTTTGTTTGTCTTGATGAAGTACGCGAAATTGTCTATTTAATGTGCAAACTCCACCAATTTTAGGATTTGCTAGGTATTCATGAAATAAACATGCAAACATCACTGTAAATAATCAGCAAAGGCTCCGTATTGAGCCGATGCACATGTATCTGGTAATGATGGTCGGGTACAGTAGTAGTTAATGTGTGGCATTGGCCGAAGAAAAAGTAACCAGAGTGTTAAATTTTTCCGATTCTGGCAGCTAAATTTGTTTATTTGTCAAGCACTTTTGTTTATTTCGTAAAGAGAAAATGTTTTTTCAAGTGATACCAGATACATTACAGATAACAGATTTATTTCAGCTACGTAGGAAAAACAAAACAGTTCCACTGTAAGCTGCTCATTAATATACAGAAATCTGAGTTCTGTGTGGATGGACCAATGCCCTGTAATCATACATAACAGGATGGTCTTTAAGATAATTGTAAATTCTTACTTTAAAACTGTTTACACTTGGTGCATTTACTACATTACTCGCGAGTAAGTTCCACCAGTCCACGACTCTATTCCTGAAAAAATACATCCTTATGTTTGAGTTTGATCCGGTCTTGGTTAATCTTAGGTTATGGCCTCTGGATATAGCATTCACATTGAAAGGAGGTAAACATTTGGCTGTTTCATAATCACCATGAATATATTTGTACACGTTAATAAGGTCTCCTCGTAATCCTCTATACAACAATGATGGCATTTTCAGTCGTTTCAGTCTTTCCACATAAGTCAAATTACTCATGTTAGGAACTCTCTTGGTGGCCCTCTTTCGTACAGATTCAATTAAGTCAGCCATTTTCCATAAATGTGGGGACCATATGGGAGCATCATATTCTAAATGTGGCCTGATCATGGATGTATACAATAATTTAAAAACTTCCTTGTTAATATGTTCAAATGATCTCCACATAAGTCCAGTTATTGTGTTTGCTTTCTTCGCTATTTCTGTGATGTGTAGCTCAAAGTTCAAGTCCTTGTCTATCCAGACTCCTAGGTCTTTTTCCGAAGATTTTATGTCTAGAGGCACTTCTTGACCAAAATCAAACATTATATATTGGAAGTCTGGATGATTTTTCCCTAGTCTCAGCACTGTGCACTTATGTGGATGAAAATTAAGTTGCCAATCGTCTGCCCAATTTTCTAGTTGTCTGACATCTGGTTGCATTTCTTCGCAATCAGTGACTGTTTGAACTGGCTTAAATAATTTGGCATCATCAGCAAATAACTTAATAAATGCATTAACAACTTCAGGCATGTCGTTTAATGAATATTAAGAACAAGGTGGGTCCCAGGACACTACCCTCTGAAACTCCACTGATAACATCTTTCCAATTAGACTTGCTTCCTTATATATTTACTCTCTGTTGCCTTCCTGTTAAAAAAGATTCAATCCACTTATGTAGGTTTCCAGTGATGCCATAACTTTTTACTTTCAACAGTAGACGTTGGATGGGTACAGAATCAAACGCCTTTTGAAAATCCAAGTAAATAACATCAATTGGGTTTCCATCTTCAAGTCATGCTGTCCATTTATCTATCGTTTCTAACAGCTGTGGTATTGTAGATCTACCGTGTAAAAAATCCATGCTGGTGTGTAGAGAACAGACCATTTATTTTAAAATGATCCATGATGACGTGATCTCTGATAATTCCTTCAAGTAGTTTGCAGACAACCGAGGTAAGACTAACAGGTCTGTAGTTGCTAGGTAACTTTTTTGATCCCTTTTTGTGTATAGGAGTTATATGACTTTGTTTCCAGTCACTTGGGATAGTTCCAGTCTGTAATGACTTCCTGAAAATTATCTGGAGTGGTAATTTTATTGATTCAGCAGTTTCCTTTAAAACTCTAGGATGGATTTTGTCTGGGCCCATAGATTGGTTCACGTTAAGTTTATTTAGTCTTTTCAAAATATCTTCACAACTAATTTCCAACTCTTCTAGTTCATGTGTAACTTCCCTTTGCCTAGGCTCTGGGACATTGCTTAGGTTTTCTTTTGTAAATGTGCTTACAAAAAAATTGTTCAATACTTCTGATTTTTCATTATTATTTACCAGCGTCTTCTGCTCCCATTCAAGGTCAGGAATACAGTCTCCAATTTTTTATTTTGATTTCACGTACTTCCAAAAAAGTTTTGGGTTTTTCTTTATGTGCCCAGCTATTTGCTTTTCATACTCTTTTAAAGCCCACCTAGTTGCCCACCTTGCCTGGTTACGGGCCTTTGTATATTTTACATGGTCTTCATATGATTTAGTTTCACAGTACTTTTTCCATTGTTTATATTTTTTACGTAGCTTACATTTTGTCTTTTTGTTCATCCAAGTCAATTTGTTTTTATTTTCATTTGATACAGTTTTATGAAGAATATTTTTATCTTATGCCCTCTTGAGCATTGTACAAAATATGCCCCAACATTCCTCAAGATTCTTGTCTTGAAATAGTGACTCCCAATCAATCTGTAGGTCTTTGCTCATTTGGTTGTAATTCCCCCTTGAATATTGGTAGCAGGTTTTGTCTTTAAAAGTTTCTTGCGTATAACAGTTATAATCAAAAGTGATAGCAACGTGGTCACTCTTACCTACAGGTGCTTTAGCTTCAAGATTACTGACCATATTTTCCTCATTTGTTAGTATTAGATCCAATATATTTGAGTCTTGATTTATTTGGAACCTTGTATTGAAAGTCACATGTTGACATAAATAAGAGTCACATACAGCTTCCAAAAATTTTCCTGCTTCATTAATTACTGATTGATTTGTACCGCCCTCATTGTTCCATTTAATTTCTGGGTAATTAAAGTCTCCTAAAAACAGTAAGTGAGAATACCCTAGCGTCGTGCTAAATGTGTCAGTTGATTTAACATTACATTATTTTCCTTACTTGAATTAGGACTTCTGTAGATACCCAAAATTAAAAGTTTGTCATCCCTGTGCAACTTAATTTTAACTGGTATCACCTCACAAAATTCAGTTAATTTCAATTTATTGACCTCCTTGGGTTGTAATGTTTCAGTTAATTTCAATTTATTGACCTCTTTGGGTTGTAATGTTTCCTTAATATGAATTGAGACACCCCTTTTTCCTTCTTCTTCAGCATTTGTGAACAAAATGTATTCTGGAATGTGTAATTCAGTTTTTGTCATTCTAAACCTTTGATTTTTTGGATTAGTTTCTGTTGTAACTATTATGTCAGGGTTGTATTCACTTATTATACTAAAATATCCAGGTTTCTTGTTTATTATACAATCTATATTAGTATACAATGCTCTGAGAGACTGTTTCAGGCACTTTATTTCTATTTGTTGTTCTTTGTTTCCTGACGCTTTTGAATGGGTTCTAATGGGTTTCCCTTTTTTCAGTCTGACCATTTTCAGATCCCAGGGAGGGCCCCGGACTTGGTAAATCCAGTCCCCCCCCCCCCCCCTCTGATTGGGTTTTTTCTTTAGCTTCTGCAACTTTAGCTCTCACCACCTCTCTTTCTTCCAACGATAAATCGTTCATAACACTAATCTGCTTAAGTTTCTCTTGTGCATTTCGTAGTTTCCACAGAATTCTCATAATTTTCTGTTTGTCTTCTTTGTCTTTTAATGATATCTTTAAGGGCCTTGTTTTGTCCTGTTCTTCCTTCTTTTCGCCTGGTCTAATCGCGTCTTTGGTTTCTATATTTTGAATCTCTAATTCCTGTGTACACAATGACTGAAAAAAATCAATATCATGCTGCTTTCTTTGTGCAGGGTTTTTATCGTTACTTTCTTTTACCCTGTGGATGATTATGTTCTCTTCTCGAATCTTTCTGGATCTCTCATCTCTCTTTTGTTCAATCCTGGTCTCCTTGATAATCTTTTTCATATTTGAGTCATTTTTTTCACTCTGGTTACTGCCCACTCGTTCCGCCCAAGACTTACTAATTTTCTCTGGTACATCTTTTACGTAGTTATTTAGCTTCGTTTCAATTTTGTTTTCCAGGGACAGGACCTTTTTTATTTACTTCTTCAAGGTGGTTAGATAACATTTTCTCAATACATCTAGTTCATGTCTTTGTCCTGTACTTGATTTCCTGTGTCTACTTCGTCTGACGTCTTCTGCACAAGCAGGACAAAACCAGAAACAGTCTGGTCTCTGCATAGTCTCATAATGAGCATCATTCATGTCAATACATTTCACACAAAAATAGTGCTTGCAATCACCGTCACATTCCAGAATCTTAACATCCTCACCATCATACACTCCTTTGCAAACAAAACATGTCCAACTTGCATCGCTGGCACTGTCCGCCAAATTCACGCTTTTAGACACATCTTCCACACTTTTCCTACTGACACTCGCTCTCGAACCTCTTACATTTGTTTTCTTGCTAGGCTCACCTTTCTTTACTTCAGTCTTTTTTCTTTTTTGGTGATAATACATATTTGTCAAGCCAATGTGGCATTACGGTAGCAGCATGACTGAAACCCTATGTGTGATTTTGCATGTGCCGCTGGTGCAGCGCCGGGCGAATCTAGGTCACCAATGTTTACCTTTTATCGTGGTCGTGCGTGTTCCGCTTGGAGAATGAGCATGCGCAGTGTGGCCCTTTTCGCCCTCGACGGCAAAATAAACACAGGGTGCTCAGAAAGTGCAGTAACAACACCGAGACACGCATAGCTTGAAAGGACGGCCGCAAGTGCCCTCTCCCTCTCATACACCTCCCTGATGGTTCGGAAAGTACTATAATAATACCGGTTTGGCATTTGTTAACTTGAATTTCTAAAAAAAAATGTTAATTTTGTGAGAAATGGGCATATGACCTGTCTGTGACAGTGATGCGACTCGCACGTCACCCGTGATCGCCAGGGTCAAACCCGTGCTTTGTGGCGGGAAATTAATATGCATACTGCGTATTGTACTTGCATGCACGGGGTGATTTCATAAGCCACACTTTGTTTTTGAGGCGTGAAGGTTACCTATTTAGAAAATCGCTCATGGATCTTTTATGAAAATAACAGAGCTTTAGGTAAAAATTTGAAGTAAAGCAGGAGGAGAATCCGACCTGTAAATAGAGCCCAGCGGCCACCAACTTGGCATATTGGCTAGCGCATTAGTTGGCACATTGACTCAGACATAATGAACAACCAGGTGTCACGTTGCTAGTCCCAACTGATGTACACCTTAAGGAATGAAAAAAACAGAGGTTCATTAAGTTTCCAGTCTAATGGAATAGTATCAGAGGGAAAAGATAGGTTCATTAAGTTCTCATTCTAAGGGTATGGCATCAGATGTTAGAGAAAGGTTTTGATCGGAAAGCACGGGGAAGTACTACCCAAATGCTTCCGGTATCAATCTGGGTTCCTGGGTACCATGAGCCTCCCATACTTCACTGGCACCTGGCGGACCCATTTCGTCTTGTATGAAGAAAACGCGTGTCATTCACATTAGCTGTCCATACTGATGGCCCATATTGATTCAACAATGAAACACTATTGTGTACGGCATAATAATAAAACTAACCAAGTGTACTATTGGTTACACACTGGCAGACTGGGTAATACCAGTTCCCTGAGTGGGAGATGCTCGCAGTGTGAAACGAATTTATCCCATTTTTATGTAGTTTCTAACTTATTAGGGATTTTTCCAATCATGATGTGGGACCATTAGGGCCTCCGGTTCTGTCATTTTGTCGTCTGCGTTCCCCTGTCAGAGCCGTTTTTACTTTAGCCGCTAGGTGTCGCATGGTATCACTACAGTATTACCAACCCCATGTGGGTAACACCATAGGTGCGGCAGGCATTTCATGGCTATTAACCAATCAGAAGCCTAGAAACTACATAAAAATGGAATTAAATACTGCAACTCAGTACATCCTCGTTCATGGCCGGCCATGAACGAGGCTGTCCTGGCTTGCATTATTTTTCACGCGGTTGGTTTTATTCTAATCCAGTAACTATAGCTGTATCGTAAAAAAAAATGATTAAAATATATAATGTATAAGCACAACAGCTTTATTTCTGAAAACAATTGAAAACCACAAGCGCTCTACTTAAAAGTAGTACCTAAGTTTTGCTGGGATGATATGGATTTCTGCTAAGGTAATATGGATCAGTTTATCATCCAGTCCATTTTTTAATGAATGATACAGCTAAAAATACTGGCTAAATCCCTGTATCAAACATGGAAATATACGTTGCTTTTGCCCGTGTTGCAACGGGGAGAAAATTAGAATTTTGAAGAGCTAGTGTCATGTTCTTTCACCATATACTGAGCTTGACATCAGAAGGGGTCATCGTATATTTTGAATAAGTATTGTTTGTCCCCCAAAATGCCAAAAACAGCCTTGATTTTCAATCAGTGAGGCCGCATCGTCCTTGCTAACCAGCACCGTCGTCTGGACCCAGGATCACAACTTTTCACGGGACATTTATATGCATATATATTACTGTTCATGCACCGTTCCCTAAATCAAAATCATTTCCTGGATACAAGGTTACACGGCCGGCAGAGGGGACCTTTGTCATGCCTACCTACTAAAAAACAGAAAATAGGACAAGAAAAAAAATAAATGCATGCAACATACCACAAAGATTAAATCCTGGGTGAAACATTATGTGCAGAATAATACACGGCTCTTCAGACCCACAGAGTGCAAAATATTCCTTGGATATATTTCGGTATCAATCACACTTTCGATCGTCGCTTCTTCTCACTGAACGCCAAAGAACTAATGCCCCAAACCATCAGATAAACTGTAGAGCTTCTAACTGTAAAATCGACTTAAATAATAAAATTTACATGTAGCGTTTATGTTAGAGGTAAGGAAACGCAGCATAAAATGTAGCGTCTGATGCCAAACTTCACGAAGTCAACACAGAATGTAATGATGAGAGCTTATAACTTCCCGCGGTTATTTCGATTATAATCATACTCAGGGCTATACCGACTAAACAAACTCACAAACAAACGAACAAACCAGAAAAAAAGTTAATAGATGAATAAATGAATAAAAGCAACCTACTGCTGATCTTGCCTATAATGAAATCGGGACTTTTTCCGAGTCTGTCCTGTTTTAGTTCCAAATAACAGTTTTGTATACGTTCAAATAGAATGGTAATTTTGGCCTATGTGGTCAACTTTTGTTTATACACACAATGATGCAGGGTGGATATCATAACATGCGATACGTTACTTTTCATGCTCAATGAGTGACGTAGCTTCTTAGATTTCAGCGTTGGCGGCCAAACTTGGTCTTGGGGCTTTAGCTTAACAGAAGAGACGGAATAACAGCCTTCATTAATAAATTACAAAGGGTCGTCATATCATGTGGCCGTAGAGTCTGGTTTTGCTGCAATACGGAGATATGCATATTAATTTCCCGCCAGAACTGCATACCTGATTCCCATACTGGTCGGTAACTGTAGGGACAAGCGGGATATTACTAATATTTTGGAAATAGAGAATATTTATTAAAGGCAGACGAATTTTTTTCTTTATATATGGCTTGGGAGTACTAGATGAATACCACTTTGGCATTTGTGAATTTAAATTTCTCAAAATGCCAGTTTTGTGAGAAGTGAACATATGGCCCCATCTGTAAAAGTGATGTGACCCGCACGTCCCCCGTGATCGACTGGCGTCAAACCCGTGCTTTGTGGCGGGAATTTAGTGTGCAGACGGCGTATTGAAAGGTGACACTCTCCCCATCAAACGAAATAAAATAAAATAAAATAAAATAAATTAATCAGTTTTTCCAAATCATTGATATATATATATATATATATATATATATATATATATATATATATATATATATATATATATATATATATATATGACAACTGCTTAACTATATTGCCACATGACACTCGTCATCATAGGCAACTATCATTAAAAAGGTATTGTAAACAAACTCTTTACACTCATTGCGACAGCGATATTTCCAACTGGAGAAAAAAACATACCTAAACTGACTACAGATTTGCTGCACTTCTTGGGAATGGCAATACATGTTTATTTAATGACCACTGCGAGACAATATGTTAATTGTGTGAAGTCAACATTGGGAGTGATCATTTAATTTTCACTGTTAGAAAGCTCAATGGAAATGTAATCAGATGGTTGTGTCAAGTGTAAATTCTTCTTTTACGACAAAAACAATTATAAATTGCCTGTATGGGGCAAATCCTAAAATCGACAACGATCAAGTCGTTAGATAAAGGTTTTTTGTTGTAAAATGCGAAAGTTAATATATATTTTCACACTGTACGCTATATCTTCGCCTCACATGGAAGTTGTGTATTGAAGTCTTCACAAATTCTCAGGGGACAGGGCGGGGCCTGATGGTCAATAACAGAGCAGATGATGAAGGCTGTACGGGGCGAAGGGGAAGCTGGGCACGTTATACTTAAAATATAAATAAATGAATTGAGTCGTATTTCTTGTGATCTTGTTCAGTCTAGAAACTCAATTGTTATTGGCTCAAATTATCAACATCAAGGGTAGGCCTAGCTTGGCTGCTTGTTGGGTCACTGATTTGGACTCTGTGATTTGCTCTGTCCTTGCGTTGGTGATATTGTAATCAACATCACCCCGTGCACGCACGTGCTCTATATGAAACTATACCTTTATTTGTGCACTTGAATACCAGTCTTAGTGTTGCTTTATTGTGCAGATAGATTAATGTAACCAACGGACTTGCAATGCAATACTGCCTGATCGCAGCCAGACAGAGAGCTCTCGTTCATGCTGTGCAATGCCCCCTTCCCCAACCACTTCGCGTGGTGGGAGCGCTGGTAAGAAAGGGTATTCTGACTATTACGGATTAAGCGGAAGACGTAGTCCACCCACCTACCCCCACCCTCCTTCCCGAGAAGAAACTCCTTCCCAAAAAAAAACTATAATCAATTGAAAAAGTAAAGTTAAGATTACTTTCACAGTTATCATGTGGAAGCGTAAAATGGCTATACCAGCTGCAAGACGCCGAATCTAGGCGTGATAACTACTATAGGCTTTGCTATCACGACTACATACATACGTGCATACATACATACATATATACATACATACATTCATACATACATACATACATAAATAAGTACATACATACATACATACATACATAGTTACATACATACATACATACATACATACATACATGCATACATAGTTACATACATACATACATACATACATACATACATACATACATACATATTGCCGCAATTAGTTGAGTAAGTATTAGCTTGCTTCCGTACATTTTGCGTTGACTTTCAGTGGTGTAGTTTTGAGAGTTGTCGCGCATTCATATTTTGCGTTGACTTTATATTTAGTGGCTGTATGACCACGAAATGTAAAGTCAACGCAAACTAAAATTTCATAGTTTGCATTGACTTTGCAATTAGTGCTGCTTCATCGATGCCTGTGGCAACTATGAGTATATAATCAAAATAGATGTGTATCGGTTATTTATTTTGCTCTTTTCTCGCAACATTGTGAATTTTCGGCTACAACTTTTCTAAGGTTCTATCATCTGTCTCTCGCAGACTCTGTCTGTCGGTGTCTGTCTGTCTGTCCGTCTATCCATCTGTCTGTGCATCCATTTATTTACCTGCATTTCTTATTGACATGATCGTATAGGCCCACTGATGATACAAGCATTCATCAGGAATAAATAATGCAGTTAAAGCTATCGTAAAGATAAAATAACGGATCAAAAAGCCACAATACAATTAAAATCGATCGATTGACTAAATAATTAATTCTGTTACCAGGGCCACTGGCTCTTTTACCAGGCCCTAGATGATACATAGTGGAAAACAAAGGCATCACATGCTAGCAAGTGATAAACCGCAAAACTTAAAATGCCATAAAAGACAGCATGGCTTCTCGGCTTAGTTTTGTTTGATTTGTGTTTTTAATTTAACAACAAATGGTTTTCATTAGTATACAATCATGTAATAATAAATTATTATTATTATTATTATTATTATTATTATTATTATTATTATTATTATTATTATTATTATTATTATTATTATTATTATTATTATTATTATTATTATTATTATTTGTCTATTTTCTATCTATTTATTTTTTATTTTTGAATTTCACCCCTTCAGCGTCGGCCAAAAGTCACTGATGTTATTATTATTATTATTAATATTATTATTATTATTATTATTATTATTATTATTATTATTATGTATTATTATTATTATTATTATTATTATTATTATTATTATTATTTGTTTATTTTCTATGTATTTTTTTTTTTTTATTTTTGGATATCACCCATTCAGCGTCTGCCAAACGTCACTGATGTTGTCTGCTGAGATGTGTCTCAGCCTGTCCGCTGTAGCCCGCTTACTTCCCAAACCGTCGTCTCGATAACAGTCGTCTTCCTTTCAACATATTTCACTCATTGTGAGCTTGACCCCTACAACTTAATACAATGTATTTGGATCAAGCCAGACCAACACAGTCTTGCAGTACTGATTGCTGGAGATACCAGACCCAACGCCTTTTTACCCTTCACAACATCCTGTTTTTCATCCATGAGCATCTAGTTAGTATCTGTACACCTGCAATTAGTGTATCGATCTTACAGAATAATAATAATAATAATAATAATAATAATGATGATGATGATGATGATGATGATGATGATGATGATGATGATGATGATGATGATGATGATGATGATGATGATGATGATGATTGGTCTTGAACCATATGGATATATATTTTTTACCGAGAGAAGGGGTACAGGGTACGTGTAAAGCACGTGGACAAGTTTTTGCGAAATGATGGCTGAACGAAGCATAAAACAAGGTTTTATAACGGTTAAGGGCATTTTTACATACTTCCGTTCCATCTGATTTCTAATCGTTTTTTCTTATATTTTAAATAGGGCGTTTGTTTATAGGAATTGTAACAGGCATGCGCAGTCACTGCCACATAAACCTAGTTTCAGTTTCACTGCACTTTATCGTACAATTTGCTGAACATCTTCAACTTCCACAAGCAGGACAGCTAGCTTTTTATGTCATCGGCTCAGCCGACACAGATCAGGCCACGAGGAAAAAGGCGAAGCGGTAATATCTGACTCATTCTCCTTCAAAAATATATGTGTACATTTTACTGTCAATGAGCTAGTTTGTGGAGTGGTGAAAACTGTATAAATATATACAAGTTAGCGTACGTGGAAACAGTTTTTACTGTGTAGCACGAAAAACTAGTGTAGCAGGGATTATGAGACGGAATATCCACGACATTTATCATGTGCTTGTTTTGTCTCACTGAAGCTCAAGATTCTGACCGGCTCAGCTGTCAGCTTGCGCGGCCTGACCCTCTTCAGGTAGTCGGCTCATAGGACCAGTGTCGGCTTCCTTCATCACAGGAAGAGTCAGTGATAAAAATTACCTTTATATTTTAACTGATCACCTGTTCCTTATTTGCGTCACATAGTTGTATTCCTCCTTTATTTGAAAGCAAGGACAAATAAGATTATCTTCATTAAAGCTACTTTACCTCTACAAGGTCTCAATAATCTAAACACTAACTGTCAAATCGATATTTAGGACAACTCACTGTCCTTGACTGACTTACTGACAGGTCATATACCAACGGTCTAATTGGGAAACTACTACTTACCGGTGCTCATAAGCTGACAAGTATTAATGCAAACATTTATAAAGTACATATTCATGGGAAGGAAACTATCAAACGATTTCAAATACAGATTATAATTTCACCTTTGTGAGCTAATTGTTGCATTCACATTAAAATCATTGGGCAATGTCAAATGTCAGACTCCTGCGCAAATGTGAAAGTAACTCTTCTCAAGTTTACTCATATTCTAAACCTTTTTATAAGAACACTAGTATGACTAAATAACTTGTCAGACACTATTTGCATCGTCTTTAATTTTCCAAATATGCGCTTTATAAAATAGAGCCAAAACTTCGGAAACTTCCATTTTGGTTTTTCATAACTGCAAAACAAACACTGCTAAAGAAAATCCATGACACTTTTTGAGCCATATAGGTACATACAAATCCTGTGCATCACCATCATGATAAATTTGACTTTCACGGTATATAGTTATTTGCACATTTTTATAGGGGTCTGACAGACATGTTTGTCTCAACCCTGATATTTATTTCATAGTTTAGCAAGGTCATATTCATAGTTAGATTAAGAACTATGGGTCATGCCCATTCCAAATATATCTACCTTTCATTTATTGCCATTCATATTTTGCCCTATATGCACATGTACTTCGATAGGTAGAAGTTACCAAAATTTGCCTTGGTGTTTTACCTGTGCTTACAATTACTTGCTTAACCGAAGGATAATGGCGGCACTTATACACGTCTGTACATAGGCTAGTAACAATAGAAGTGCCCTTAGAAACGTGAGGAAATTTGTCTTTAAGTTAAAAGATAAATCAAACGTAAATCAATAAGGTCCATATCACCTGTGCATGATGTGTTTGGAATCACGTGCAGGTTGTCCAGAGGCACATATAAAGCAGGAACAACCTGACTGCGATAGTTTACTGCCGTGAAAGAGTCGACAGAATCCCCTTGCCCCAGATGCACCAAGGAAAGCGGTTCACTAATAACACAGTATTTTGACAAAAAATTAAGTTTAAGTAAGAATATGACGACAAGTTACGAAGTGAGAATGGATGCCGATGTGTCGGCGATAGATTAACCTAGGCCAAGAGGAACGACATAACAGCTCGACGAGAATCCAGTGTTAAAATAACTTCTAAGGTCACCGCAAGCAGTCCTGAGAATGCATTACCTAATTTGCCTCTGTCTTTGCCTCATTTACTCACCTGTCGCAACATTTACTGTAGTAGTTACATTTCCTGTGCTAGGTGCAAACCTCCCCCCCCCCCCCCCTCCGCCTCCCTACAACAAATCTCGCTCAGGGACTTGAGCCCAACACGACCAACGGTGGTAAAGTATTGATCAAGGACTGACTGGTTTTATGTGTTGGACGAAGAAGGTATATGAGGCTTGATCTAGAAGGGAATGAAGTTCTACTATAACACAATAAGCTACAAGCCATGCCCCGCGCAGTACAAGCCATTAGAGTGTGTTTCAGTTCAGAGGAAATGGTTCAGAGTGATGGAGCTTTTACGGGATGAGCATTCTTAACACGTTTATCCCGGGAGTGGCCTGGTGCATGTACACTCAGGATGCATCTTTCATCAACCTCCGGAGCGAGAGCGAGAGCGAGCGAGCGAGAGAGAGAGAGAGAGAGAGAGAGAGAGAGAGAGAGAGAGAGAGAGAGAGAGAGAGAGGGAAGACATATATAGAGAGACAGAGAGATAGAAAGAGAGAGAGAAAGAGGGAGAGAGAGAGGGAGAGAGAGAGGAGATATATAGAGAGAGATAGAGAATAAGAGAGAGAAAGAAAGAGAGGGAGAGAGAGAGAGAAAGGGAGGGGGAGAGAGAGAGAGGAGAGAGAGAGTGAGAGAGAGATAGAGAATCAGCACACTTTGGCAAAATCTAAACGGAATGCCAACTCCTAAGCGTCCCCACCACCACTTAATTTATGGGGTAGATGGATTTTCCGCACTGACATACTGGCTAGTTTTCTTTTTTGTATTTGCATACTGTAAGGCTTTTAATTCCCATACCTGGTACGAGACATTTTTTTCCTCTGTACCTTGTACTAGGGCTAATTTACTACCTGTACCAGCATACTGGGACACCAATCCCTATTTGATTGTGACCCCCCGTTTAATACATTTCCATAGACAGGATAAAATGCGAACGTAGGCCTGGTAACTACGGTTAGGACGACTAGATATCTTTACTGTAACACTCTTTGTGAAATTCTCATGTTGGGTCCTAAGTAGAGGCAGAGTTTTAAGTTCTCAACATGTAAAGCCAGGGATCATCCTTCTAAGTGGACAATAGTGGCTCGGCGTTTCTCTTTACGCTTAATTTGGCCTGTCCACTACGCTTACATTTTGCTCAAGCACACTTGGTTAAACTGAATAAAGATTTTTTACTGAGGTGTCCCTGACAGGGGAAAGATTATCCAGTAGAAAATTAAGGGCGAGTATTAAATAACAAATACTACCTGTATCCAGGACCTTGTCCACCTCTTAAGTTGTTGCCACTTGGCTTAGCCATATGCACTGTAAACCACAATTGCGACAGAAGCTCATGGAACAGCAGAACATAGAGCAGAAACACAAGAATCCCTGCAGCGGGTAGCATTCCGTGATCACGTGATCAGTTTTTGAGTCACGTCTTGTGACGCATTGACATAAGCGCCACCTGGATTACATCTACACAATAGATCCTTTGAAACGCCTTTTCCCATTTTTGCAATTTTTGTTTCACGTGCTTTCGGCCTTTCAGATAACACATGGGGATTGCTACCATGTTCGAGATAGCCATTGAACTTGTGTTCCTGTTCAGAAGCAACACAAAAATTTATGTCTGCAATTTGTTCGTTTGCATCATATTATATTTGACTCAGTGTTTCGTTCGCTTACATTCCTTTTTTTATCAGCGTTTGTTTCCTGGAAACGATATAAACTCAAATATACACATCTATATAAGCTTGGATTTATTACAGCTTATAAGTGACAACTCTACGCCACTTCACGTTTTTCAGTATCTTAGGAAACATCGCCTGTCAAATGGCTTCCTAAGTGCCCATTCAAAATCCGGTTCTACAGATCTGCTGATATGGCTGACTCGGCTTTCTGGTTTGAGTCTTTGGTCCAATGATAGGTCACTCATAGCATATCCTTGAAATTGAATTAGGTCACTCCTTAATTCCATTTATAGATCCATTTTCCTATATCAGCTTGTACTTATTCGACTCAAAACACGAACCTTGCAGTTCGGAAACACAGATCTTCACTCAGGTTGCAATATAACTTGTGCTTATGCATTTTTTTTTCATTCTAAGCAGTCTACACTTGTATCCAAATGGAAAATGCGATGGCAGAGACTTCTCCTTTGTGTGATTGTGTTTCCATAGGTAAATATATCCAGTTTATAAGTTACTCAGGCCGACTAGCCACATTGATCCCGGTCCTTCAGTGTGATCAGACCAGTGGCGCAGTATCTCGCAGACAACCCTTGCATTTAGAACAATAATGAAGTATATGGAATTTCGATGGATTTGAACACCTCAGAGATCTGATATATATATGTATATATATATATAATATATATATATATATATATATATATATATATATATATATATATATATATATATATATATATATAGTTTAATTATTGATGACGCTGACGGATAAAATGAGATGGCAAATTTGGCATAAATACATGTGGGCGCGTACCATCCCGATCCTGAATAAAGTGCGGCTCAAGGCTGCTTGTAAACGGCCGAAGAGACGGTGGTTTGGCTATCTTGGTGGTGTTTGTCCTAAAATAATCTGTCTTCCGACGGGTTCCTTAGTTTAACTTCATAAGGATTAATATTGCTTACCTCGGCATCATTAACAGTCTCAAGGTGACCAAGCTCTGCCTCCCAATTGAATCCACAGAAGCAAACTGAGCTCTTCGCTTAGCGCTGATTTCACCATAATCGGCAACAATAAATTTTGGTCACCGGTAGAGTGATCAATGTCGTTTCAATAATTGTTCCTCCCCCACTGTTCTTTTGGGACTTGCGCTGAATATTTCCATTGGAACGTTAAGCACTGTCTACTGTGCTAAGGGGCCAGGTTTTGACATACACCGCGACTGCCGATATGAACAACGGAAGATGGTGATTTCATGATGGAGACTAGACGTATACATGTACTTTTTACTTCAATGTGTAAACTTCAAATCATCAACGCAACTGTCCTGTGGGTACAGATACTGTCAATGCGACCAAGTACGAGTGATATATAAATTTACAAATGACATCTCACCTTACAACAGCAGCCAGCGGCTTGATGAAAATGTACCTGCATGAAAGGAAAATCATCATGTGTCAGATCCGATGAACCTTTCCATGCACACACGCGTGGCTCCGTCATGAGACTGAGGACGGGAACATGATCATGGTACGGTGATCCCTGCCGCCTTGCTGGAAACATACGCAAGCCCTTCCTGAATATGTGCGTGCTCGCGGTCTGTAAACAGAGGCCTGTGGCAGTACCTGGTGTTTACATACAAGTAATATTGGGATGTTCATCCTCATGTTCGGTTCCCTACGCCACTCTCGGGGACACTGTATCTTGTGCCCACTCACATTTTGTTTGCTGATTTCATACTGATTCAAACCAAAATGACAATCGGTGGAGTGCCATCCTAGTACAAAGCATTGCTCATGTCAGTTGTGTCCCTCTCTGTCCATGATAGCTGGGTACTTACAACATGTGCACACATGGTGAGTGTCGTTCGGTTGCCATGGAGACCGAACTATACACTCTCTGGTATAACAGACGCAAGATATTGACCGATTCACGCCAAATGATCCTTTCACCAATGTGGCTCACCAGTAGCTATAGACCCGACAGAACGAGCCAGTCTGTCACTGTACGAGTCCCATACGATCCCCCAAAGTACTGAAACGTCTTTCACGTGCACACTGAGCAACTTACCATGCTTGCCAGATACATATATCGATATATTTATCATAATTGTTCCAGAAACATCGAGAACCCTGACAATTATCGAGAAATGTAAACTGGAAAGTCACTCTCCATGGAACAATTAAGGCCGCCCTTTTATTAGGTTTTTGTATCATCTGCGTTATCGCAGTTGTGTGTGGCCCACTCTGACAAGGGCGTTGTTATTCCGCATGTAAAACGTTCATCAAATTTGTTTGCAGCAGAGCAACATTATGCCGTACATAATATTTTTTATTAGGAGTTGTTCTGGTGGAGGGGTACCTTTGGGTCTGATAAAACCCTACAGGTTTATGCAAATATGATCTTCTATTCATTTAAATAAAATACTCATACTTTTTTCTTCTTTTTAATCGCGATGTGTGCAAACCCCGGCCCAGAGCGCTTTAATTGAAAGGCGCGTGGCTGCGAGCATTACGTAGACCCACTGAAGTAGGTCGCGCCACCATTCTATTAATATACAGTGATATACGCCAAAGCAAAATCGAAGTGTACAAATCAAACAGCATTGTGCATAGAAAGTACCAGTTGTTGCGGATCGTGTTGCACGGAAAATGGTTATCCCAGGATGTGGCTAGGACCCTTGCCTAGAGAGCCTAATATGAACCACTATATACATTCGAACATCGGATACTTCGAAAAGCCTATGGAATGGATTTGGGTTACGTCCCTCTCTTCGCAACGCAAACAGAAGGGTATAAATGAGACAATCATCAATCTTCCTTGTGGAAATACACCTACTAAGTGTTGTAGCACACATCCAAAGGTGATCTATCTTGTTTTGCTTAGTGACATTTAACACACAGTTTTTCAACATTTACAGGATTCAATCAATAACATATTGTTGAATGCAAAACATATCTACTTAATTTGTCTCGTTAACATTCATATTAAACCAGACTCCTAGATGAAAAACGTTATCTTGAAACGCTCTCGCAAAGCGTATGCAGATTCAGTTAGTTTTGGAGAGAGAGAGAGAGAGAGAGAGAGAGAGAGAGAGAGAGAGAGAGAGAGAGGGAGAGAGAGAGATTGTGCCAATCCATTTGCTGCGACAAAATGTGTGGTGTTCCAGTAAATTGGGTAACCTATGGACATTAGACATAGTTTCACCGGTGCAAAAAAAAAAAACAATGCTGGTGCTGAGGGGTATCTGAAGAGTTGGAGCTTACAAGTCACAGAAACTTTTGTGAAAGGGTTCTCTCTCTCTCTCTCTCTCTCTCTCTCTCTCTCTCTCTCTCTCCTCTCTCTCTCTCTCATCTCTCTCTCTCTCTCTCTCTCTCTCTCTCTCTCTCTCTCTCTCTCTCTCTCTCTCTCTCTCTCTCTCTCTCTCTTCTCATCTCTCTCTCTCCTCTCTCTCTCTCTCAACATCATATTTGTTGGTAAGAATCACGTAACATTCTGGTCCCAAGCGATCTGTATCAAGCTTATGGCTTCCTGATGGTATTAATGATTTGTTTCTAAGCTTAGTCCTGTACCATCCTATATTTTATTAATCGTACAGGCAACACGAAGCGAATAAAAGAAAAAGATCTGCCACTAATTTTTTTAATCAGACATGCCATTTGTTTCAAGGCAAGCGTGCAAAAGAAACCCATCAAGAAAGAGTGCTTCTGGTATCCTGATTGCTTATTTACTGATATCGACAGAAAATGTGATGTTCTCTGAGGGGGTGCCAGGACAAACGTTAGCAAAAAAAAAAAAAAAAAAAATCCGAAAGTTAGATTAGCTGCGTAAACCCCCAGATATACACACTGGAGACAACAGTACCGCACTGATAACTTCTATTAAATTAAATATAGGCAATATGGAACCACGATACTTGCAAAAGCACCCGAAGCTAATACTAGGCTAATACCCATTAAATTAGTGACAGGGAAAATTTAATCGGCCATAACAGCATGTAAATAATATAATTACCCTGACGGAGACTTAATATGACAGGAGGTCACGGAGAGGAGGCTCAAATGGGACATCAATAAGAATATTCCACGAGCGAGTAGTTACCCGCTGAAGACCCTTTAATTTAATTGGGCTGATACAGCCTATGTCCAAATTTTACAGAGGAACGTGTGCAATATAGACAATAGTAATTCCATATATATACAGGTTAGACAGGGACAGGTTAGCTTATTTCGAACTGCGGAATAGGATATTGACTACTAGGAAGTGGTTCTGGGCAAAAAGACACAAATACAAATATATATGATTGTACATGTTTGTGCTGGTGGGCACAGGAGACGCTGTTTGTGCTTATCGAGGAAGCTCAGATTTATCGATTTTACAAGCCCATATCATGTCGAAATATTTCACATTTTCCGCGAAAATGCGGCGCGTCAAGATTGTGATAACCAGCCTATATTCGGAGAGTGTGTTCACAAGCCTTCAATATGGTGGATGGCGTTTGGCGTTCATGTTTTTCATGACATTAATTAAGATAGATAGATTAGATGTATGATAATATCTATGCATTTTGAACAAGACATACTTTTGTATAGGGTACTCTACATTATAAACCATGATCACACAACTATATCTGACGTTGTAAAATATTATAAGAGTACCGGGTGGTCTGCCTATCTGGACATTGTGCTATTGGCGACAGAGATAATGTTTTTCGATTAGATGTATGATAATATCTATGCATTTTGAACAAGACATACTTTTGTATAGAGTACTCTACATTATAAACCATGATCACACAACTATATCTGACGTTGTAAAATATTATAAGAGTACCGGGCGGTCTGCCTATCTGGACATTGTGCTATTGGCGACAGAGATAATGTTTTCGAATCGTTTAGAACTTATCGTTCACAGTGAGCACGCATACTGGGCTCTTTGGCAGGACTGAGCTTGCAAACTTACAACACTGGCATACATCAAGAGTCGATTTTAGGTCTGTTGCTGTTCTTAATCATGATTCATATAGATATTGTTAATGCAGTTGACACGAACCATTAGACTTATTGCTGACAATATCACACTTCTTGTCCTCTACGACAAAATATCTTTTTCTGAACCAGCTAAAGTGAATGAGTAATGAGTCGTCTGTGTTTGGCCAATCTAATTCTAATAACTTTACATGTACATAAATAGACCCAATACCTTGTACTAGAGTTCATAATTGTGCACCAGATTTTTTTCCTAAAGAGCGCCGCGGTTATTCAATAAAATCATCATCACCGCTTTAGATTTTGTCTAGGAATAGTACCTGGAACAGACCCATTAGAACTATTGATAGCAAAGCTGTGAAACGTGCAGACTGCCTTGAGGGAACGAACTTCACGAAAGACAGAAAACGGGTGGAAAATTGCACTTTATATTTTGTTAGATTTTTATTCGAATGCACTGATGTATTATGGGGTAACTAAACCCAAATACGAGTTCGCAAAATTGACTGAAACAGGTTTATTTCGGGGCAGTTCGTGCCCTGACAGTTTTTTTCCTTTCCTCTATTTTGCTTGTACTTTTTTCTGTTTTTGTTTTTTATTCTGTTCATGTGTTTTGTTTGGTCTTTTTTTCATTTTTTTGTTGTTGTTTTTGTTTTGTTTTTGTTTTTTTTTTTTGGGGGGGGAATGGTTTTTGTTTTATTTTATTTTATTTTATTTTTTGGTGGGGGTGAGATAGGGTG
Organism: Hermodice carunculata; assembly: GCA_964020975.1. Taxonomy (NCBI): domain Eukaryota; kingdom Metazoa; phylum Annelida; class Polychaeta; order Eunicida; family Amphinomidae; genus Hermodice; species Hermodice carunculata. The sequence goes on from OZ026625.1 coordinate 67,017,146, forward strand.
GGCGAGGGTTGCATCTTTCAGTTGGGAAAAATGCGATTCTTTAAGCTTTTTAAGATGTTTAACGACTTAACCACGGCAAATTCATTAAGTATAGAATTCCAGATAAAGGTAGCCGGTTCATAAAACGCAAAATTGATCAAACGTCCCTTTAATTGTCAGGAGCTAGTTAGAATAAACTAGATCAAATCTTAAGAGATAAAGTGTTTCTTTTATAGATTTTCGGAAGAAACTCCATAGAAATATTGGTTCCATTTGTTAAGGAGCATGCACATTTTCCCAAATCGAAATACCAGTATGACGAATGAAGTGACGTGTTCTCAACGCTTTTATTTTCGCCAGAGATACATGGTCTCGCTTACATGCAAATGTGGTACCCCCAGCGAAACCATCTTATGCTGTCTTTTGAAGTATCCCAAATATCGGTTAATAAAGCAGGAATTGTTTCACAATCTTTGGATTACTCTAAGTCAATTGTGTTTGGAATGCAACGCTATTTAGCAGTGTTTAAAAATATATTTTGGCTTCTAGTCTTTTTAAAAGGTAAAAGTCCCTATTTGATTTATTAAATCCATTTTAAACTCCAAATTGGCCAAAGCCGTGATTTTGCAAGAGTACATCAATGTTTTCTGCTGACTGTTCCATACATTCGGTTATGCCCCGTGAAATATTGATACGTTGTGAAAGGCATCTACGAGTCGTCATTATAAACGGCATGTATGTTGAATGAATCAGCTTCTTCAGAATAGCAATATCCTTCGGATATTTTCGAAGTATACACAACAGCACATTTGAGATTGAATCACGTGTACATCCGGACGGCGCGCTGTGATAATGCCGCTGTCGTCCATGACGCAATAAACATTCTGTATGACCAATAGAATAAATCAAACTTTTTTTTTTTCATTTAGAAGATATCATGGGCCAAATGCAAAAGGAAGGGAAATTGGAATGCTGCATTAACAAGATTCTTTCTAAAGTTTATTTGTCTATGATAACACTCGGTGTTATTTTTCGCCAAATGAGATACCTTCTGTTCAGATTATACAACATTCTACTTTGTTGCTCTGCCACTTATGGGTTTGGATTGTAAACAAATCGACAAAGCACGCGTCGCATGACGTAAATTTTGTAGAAACACGCGGGAATTACCATGTAAAATCCAGTATGAATTAATAACGCTGATCCTTTACGACATGCGAGTTCAAGTGCAAGAACATAAGAGAGTCTTCAGAATAGAAATCCTAAATAGCCACAGTGAGGTTGCCAACATGTATGAAAGAGCGATATTATGGGGAGCTAATGTTTGGTAGACAAACCTTTGTATTTCTTAATTTGCAAATACAATTTGGAGAGACTCCTGTTTTCAAACAAAGTGTAAAATGTATTCTGGAGTATTTAAAGCCCTGTTACTAAATTTCACCAGACAGTTCAAAACCTAATTAGATCTACAAAAAAGTGTCCAATATTTTTGGTGCTATAGAGATTGGTCTGTCAATTATTAAATTCAAAGTTTGCGAAGCACACGTCATAAAATTGGATTTTAATAAACAAAACCGAAGTAAGATATAACACTATATTCTCCATTGAGTGTGCACCACGCCCTCTATGCTCAGCCAAATTAAAAAGGAAAATAAAGGTAAATAAATTAACTTTATCTCAAAACATCTGTACCTTCTAAGGTAAATTTTAAAAAACAATAAGATTTAGAAATAAAATGGCCAAAAAGTTCCTTTCACCCGGGAAAATAAACCTGCCTACAGTAATGTTTATCATGAAAGAACACGGTTATATCCGATCACACACTTTCTAATAATCCATCGGATTTAGCAAAAAACACAATGTGCAAAGCGTTACACTAGACTCGACATAAATGTTGGTTCTAAACCTCAGCAAATCTTGCGTACTTTACATTCCACTATCATTCACTTGCATATTCACTCTAGTATACATCTGTGGTAGCCTGGCAATGTAGATGGTAACCAAGCAAAGCTTTGCCAATGCCATGCCCTTGTCAAGTCCACCGTCAGGTGCAATTTATGTTCCTGCCTTAGTTTCTGTTGACACCTTATAGTATAAAAGACAATAATTATTATAAAAAAAACTTATTTCAGAACTGTCACAAATAAGTTATCATAGGAAAGGTGGGAAGGATAATTATATCGTACTGTGCACTGTGTACACTTTTGAAATTAACAATTTCATTTCACAAAATCTTGGTGTGATATAACATTGATGTTAAAAATTACTCACCTGTCTGTCGCACCATGCATACAAAAGGATCTGTTTTATCAATATTTCTAGCAGAGAAACGTATGAAAGTAGACACACGACTCCATTTTGCTCTGGTAAGAATATCTTCGACTGAAATACCAGCCAAGTTAGCCTTTGAAGTAGATGCCAATCTTATTAGGTGTGCACTAAACGCTGATGCATCTATACCGGGATTGGTTAACACATGTTTTGGCCATCCTGATAAATACTGTGCTTGAAACAACCGGCTTGTGAGGCGAAAAAAGGTCAGAAGCCACTGGTTCTTCTGAGATACAGAACATCTCTAACTTGCAACTCGCAGACCTTTCTTAGTAAAGCTACAAACGTTTCATTAGCCACAACAGTAGATTTTCTGGAAAAGGAAAGAAATCCTCTTGAAGAGCTTTATGGCCAAATTTTGGAGATGTTGTCCATTTTCCAATATGACAAGAAACCTTGTCTGCGAAAAATTGAAAAAAATATGGATCCAATGCACGAATCCCCAATGATCTGCCTGCTGTTGTCAAAGCTGATATCGTTGCTAGATTGTAAGATAACAATTTATCTGGTAACTTTTCATTTGAAATGAGCAACATAGTTAAAAACCACATCTACATCTCGAGTAGAACTATACCGTGGGGTAGCCATTAAATATTCGTGCCAAAAGTTGTACAACAGTATGATTCTGGCTTATTTTCACATCATCAACTGATAGATGAGAAGCTGACAGTGCTCAATGATAAACATCCAATGTTCTGTACTGCAAACCTCTAGGGATAAAATCAGAAAGAAAATTCATTACAACTGCAAAAGGGGCTCAAAAAGCAGCAATTTCTCATTCACCACACAAGCTAATCTACCTTTTCCAACCTGACTCGTAATCTGCTTTAGTTTCTGACCTCCATGCTTTAAATAAACAGGAGGCAGCTTCCTCTGAAACTCCTTGACTACTCAGAGACTCTTTCCCTGACACTTTCCGCACCACAAAGTGCAAAGCGTGTAGATGGGGCTCTCTTCTTGGAGACATTAATATTGATTGATGCAACTGGGGAAGAATAGGTAAATCTGACGTCATTTGCATGAGGACAGAAAACATTGGCTGTGCTTGTCAAATTTATGTTATGTTTACCAGGTTGGCTTTCTCTTTTCTCACTTTTGTCAGGCATCTCAGAATGAGGCAAAATGTAGCAAAAGCATAACCCATTCCTCAATCCCATGGAATCACCACAGTTTAAGTTTCACAAGTAAATGGAGCAGGTTTCCAACTGACGTGTTTCGGGAGTTGAGCATTGTTCCTCCCGGCAAAAAGATCCATTGAAAATGATCCTCACCTTTGGTCGATCAGTTGAGAAAAAATGAGGACCCGATTTCCAATTGCTGGAATCCTTGAACACTCTTGACTGCTGATTGGCCTCCTGATTCAGAATTCCTGGTGGGATTTCTGTGGTAACTGCGATCTTTCTTGATAGCCAAAAATGTCAAAGATCTTTTGTGATCTTCACCAAATCTCTGACTTTGTGTTCCCTTTCTTCATAATATGGGCACCTGCTGTCACATTGGCTATCCTCAAATGAGCATGACAATTGACATGTTTCCACTAGAGACCTGATTGCATAAAATGCTGCTAAAAGTTTTTTATTTTATTATTATTTTTGTTTTTTTATTTTTTTATTTTTTTTGCTTTGATAGGCAAATTCAGATCTAGTATCGTCCACTGACCCTGAATTGCCACACCTTGAAGCACTGCTCCCCATCCCAAGTTTGATGCATCTGAGTCTATCACAATATCCGGACTTGCTATCTGAAAAGTTTTGCCCCTGTATTTTTGCAAATTCTGGAGCACCAACACAACTCACTTTTGCATGCTTGTTTCAATTGTACCAAAGCCTCATAAGATTTTCCCTTGTTTGAAGTTTTGATTACAGCCATCTGCAGATACCGATAATGTAAGGTGCTGGAAGCACAGCCAGCATTAATGCTGTTAATTTCTCTATGAGACTCACTAGTTGTCTTGATGACACCTGTTCCTGAACACTCATCTCCTTGCATCACGATACTCTATCTTTTAATTTCTGTTCTGGAAGAGCCATAGTCATTTGAATTGAGTTTATAATAATCACACAAAATTGATCTGCTCTCAAGGATCCAGCAGAATCTTTTCCCAACTCAAAATGAAACCCAGATTATTGCAGAAGTCAAAAAAATGTATTGTGATCCTGAACCAATGACTCTTTATTCTCACTCATTAGCAAAATCTCGTCCAGAAAAATGATTAACCTTATGCCTGGACACGTCGAAAATGCTATCCCAGGTTGCAACATGTTTGTGAATGTTTCAGGTGTTAACGCAAAAATGAAAGGAAGAGACTTGACCTCATACAGTTAATCCTTCCAATGATCCGGAGAAATCTCCAATGTTTCTGGGACAAAGGGATCATACAATAATATTTTTCCGATAAATCTTGCACATATGATTGTTCCACTGAAGGAGATCTTTCCACATGAAAAGACCCTCCACCTTAAAATGTTTGTAAACCACAAATTCGCTCATATGTATCATATCTATCACTGGACAAATACAGCCATCTTTTCTTGGGACAAGAAAAAGATGACTCAAGAACTAATTATGACAATGATTGGTCTGAGAAGTTGCACCTTTGCGAATTAACTTGTGAACCTCTTCTGAAATAAAATTGGTCTAGGTTTCTGAGAACTTGGTTACACAAGGTGGTCTGTCTGGAAAGGGAAGACTCACAAAGTCTAACCAGTGACCTTTAACATCTTATAAAACCACTTGATCTTGAGTAAGTTTTTTCCAATTTGCTACTGATAGACCTAACCTGCCTGTTATCATAAGTGTTTGTACTGGAGGTATTAAATCCAGTTGTTTCAGTCCCTGATGTGTTTGACCTTAAGCGCACACATCAATCTTTATCTCTTGTTCTGCACTTTTTGGTACTTCTATTTGAACATTTTCTTCCACATGCAATTGATGATCTGAGTTTGAAGGTGGTTAACTTACCTGAGGATTTTCGGTTGCCGTTCTAGTTGAATTGGTAACCTTGACCTTGTTTGAATCGCACATATTGCCCACCTCTGCCACCACGGCCCCTACCATGCCTACTGTCATGAGAGGGCCTCTTTTGAAAGGCCTCACCTTGGTAAGCGTTGAACTTCTTACAAGCAAGGTTCTCCCCACTCCTCGGCCTTTTCGATCATCTTTATACTCTTGGCATCTAGCTCTAACGTTTTATAGGAGGTCTTTCCAAAAAAGAAAGAGAGGCCTTAGTCAATACATCTTCAGATCTGACAAGTAGTTTCTCAGCTTTCTCAGAAATGTTCATCAGCTTGTCTTATACACACATATCTGGGCAAAAAGACACAAATACAAATATGCCTATGAAACACCAACGAAACATTAGCTTGGCATAAAAATGCCAGTGAATGCTCAAAAGGTTCCCAAAAGGACAAAACATCTGCTTGCAGTTGAGATTTGCTCAGCTGAGTGTTGTCAAGATCAGCCAATAGTTTAATCAATGCATGTAGAACATTCAGAACCCTTTGTGAATATTCATAGTACTAGTATCAGTGGGCTTTTCTAATGTTTTACTACAGTCAGCAAAAATATCTAGCACATAATCATCCAGCTAATTGAATTTAGCTAGAAGGACATCCGAGAGTGGAAAAGACTCTAAGATTATTGACTGTTGGGTCACCTTATCTTTAGAACATTTGGTGAACAACAGATTTAAGTGATGTGTCATATCTGGTTCTGAAGACCATGTACCATTAGCTTGCACAGATTGTAAATGGAAATGTTCATAACTCTGGAATGAATCAACGAAACTACTACCACTAGCCTCTGTCTTTAAAGCAGGCTTACTATGTTAGGAACATTTTGTCTCCAGGTCATTGTTTTCCCGATCGTCTATGGCGGGCTTACAGGGTTCAACAGGATCACTAGATTTACTGTTACTACCACTGCTGTTGGAATCGGAACTTGACCTAGACTCATTTGATCTACCTTTCTATTCAGAATCTTCACCTTTTGTTATTTAGTTGAGGCTGCAAACCAGTGTCAACCTCAGCACTGCCACTGCCCACAGGACTGTGATTGGTCTTGGCGTTACCGTCTACTTTTACCTTCAGAGGCAAAGCTTTGATAGCTTCTTCAGCCAAAGTTACTTTGATCGTAAAAGATGTTCAAGTAAGCAAGCTATCTGGAGACTCCCCTAAACAGCAACACAACTAAATGCAGCAGAACAACCAAAGTTTGAGCTGTGTGTTCAAAAGAGCATTGACACTACAAAGCCAAAATGGAGAATGAGTTCTAGATTGACGCTTTGGCCTCATTTTGAATTTGCTTGAGTACAGAGGGCGTGGTACACACTCTACAGAGAATTCAATGTTATATCTTACGAATTTTTTTGTAAAATGAAATTCTCTCTTTGAACCACATCCAACGGGGCGCACTATCAGGGTGCTAGCATGTGACGTCCAGTAAGTAATCATACGCTGATGCAGAAGAAAACATGTGACTTCATACTGTGAGTATGAAAAAGCACTTCCATATTTTAAGCAGGACATATAGAAGCAAAGATTACTTGATATGGTACAAGCAGTTGGCCAAAGTACTACTTACTATATATATATATATATATATATATATATATATATATATATATATATATAATATATGTAATCTATAAATATATATATATGTCTTTTTGTCTAGAACCACTTTCTGGTAGTTATTACCTTATTCCGCAGTCCTAACTCCTTGCACTCTATAAGCTAACTTGTCACTGTCTAACCCATATAAATATGGAAGTACTATTGCCCATATTGCACGCATTCGTCTGTAGAATTTTGACATAGGCTGCATTAGCGCAAATTAATTAAAGGGTTTGCAGCAGGTAACTAGTAGGAACATGTTTCGGAGCATGTACCCATACATAACTATCTCAGTAGTGGCTTCTTGTTAAAGCTGGATATTCAGCAAAGACAACCCACATAGTAATAAATTGTTATGAACGTGGCAAAGGATGAACTAGCTAAGTAAGTGAAGTTTTGCTTATAAATGCAGAGCTTCACTATGAATAACGAATACCTATCAAACCAAGCATAATTACTTAATCTGTACAGTGCAAGTTCAGATAAGAATGACGTACTCCTATACCAGTATGTACCCCTTCTAGCTGGATAGTTTACCTTAGTTAAACCACCTGCCAGTGTGTAACTGAAGTAGAAACAAATCTGGGCTTCCAATTGAGTCCAATTGATTATAAAATAAACAGTTACAGCTAGGCCACAAGTATAAACAGAAGGAAATCCTAACAAGTGCTGCAACAATGGACATCCTACACCAGAAATGTAAAACAAAACCCCTGATGACACCAACTACTCACCTTGAATGTTTCCAACAACAAAAAATTATTTCCTTGCCAATCCTGAGTTAATGTTTCAACAGAATGGGTCAGGTTTGTGACAATTGAGTAAATTCTCTCAAGTTTAAGTGAATGTTTAACATTGATCAAATGGGTATTTAGGCATGTCAGAAAATGATGCAAGTCATAGGCATGTAAGTCAAAACGATATAATATAAATATATATTTTCTTAACCAGATTCTAAGTATACTAACGCAAATTTGTACCTGTATAATATATATATATATATATATATATATATATATATATATATGTATATATATATATATTTATATGTATATATATATACATATATATATATATATGGACATATATATTTATAAAAAAGTTATAATAAGCAGTACACAAATATTAATTGCTGTCTTCTGACGTTGGAGCATACATTAGGAGGACCTTTCAGCATTGGAAAAATAAACAGTAGATACCAACAAAAACACATATGAATAATAATTAATTGGAATTCTAAAAACTTAAACACACACACACAAACATATATATATATATATATATATATATATATATATATATATATATATATATATATATATATATATATATATATATATATATATATATATATATATATATGTTGGCCTTTGAAGTTCCCGAGAAAAGACTTGTATAATTTTCGAGCAAGCTGGTGCCACATACACAGTGTTATATACAACGAACACAACGAGACCTCTTTGTTGCAGAACATGACAGCTTTTCCTCTTGCCTGGTACGTATAAACGATTGAATTTGAAATGAAAAATTTAATATTCTAATATTTTTTCATTTTTTATTTTGCCATATCAATATATATATATATATATATATATATATATATATATATATATATATATATAAAGGTGTAGATAAACGTGTAGATAAAATCCTTACATATGCTGATTAGTCTTACAAGGAACCCTTTTTCCCATTTGGAGGCCTTATTATCATTATAACGCATCTGGTATAGTGAATATGAATTGTTCAGTTATGTTCCCATCATAAGATGCCTCATTAGTTAAGCTGTTCATCAGTGATGCGAGGGCTCCACAGGAAATTAAATATGAAATATTGAGTATACATTCTGTGACCAGGGAGTGGCTTGGTCTACATACAATGCACGGTTCATGTGCTGATTCTTAACTCATTCAATACCAATCCCTGATTTTTCCGTATGTTATCTAGATTTAAGACGAAAATTGCATATCTAAGTTCTTCATGGAAAGAGCTTTCATTCAAGTACCAACATGCCTTTAGTCTTAAGACAGTGGTTCTGGCACTGCCTGGCAAGTCATGCTGCAGCTGCCGCAAGGGCAGCTGCAGCATGACTTGCCAGGCATTGCTAGAACCACTGGCCAAGGCCTGTGACAATAGTATCAGTGCTGCCACTTTATACTTTTTTAAAGTATGATGCTTTATTTACAGATTTTTACTTTTTTATACTTTTTTCCGAAAATATTTTTAATACTTTCTTGGATAAATTTTTGAAATTTTGAATGAAATTCAGTTAGATATTAACAGTAGTGTTTTCAGCATTCTCGCAGTCTGTGTGAGTGTCTTGTTAACAGGAATGATGAACGATCCTCCCACTGAGTGACAACCATGGGTGCATGTTTTGGTGTCAGCCATCATGAGGATCTGGACCATGGTGCAGAAACACATGATGCATAGCCAAGGTCCTGTTTCCCATCAGACACAGCCAAAAATGCTTTGGTAGTGGAACGACTCGGCAAGGAAGTCTGTTCTTGGTTCATTACAAGCAAGTATTGCCAGGATTCGAAATTAGCAGGTGTCCACGTGCCCCGGACAACTTTCATTCGTGTTGGGAAACTTTATTTCATTTGCTGGTTTCCTATCGGCCAACTTTCTGTCTTCAGCAGAACATATCTTTCCGAACAAGAGTAGGAACATTATTACAGTTCCTTAAATCTTTTGCGCAGAATCGCTGTTTTCATAGTGGTGAGAAATATAGCTCTTGCTCATCTATAATTGAAATATTTTTAATATCAGGGTCTCTTAACAAGCTTACACTTCTCATGTGGTGGTAAACTTGGCAACTTTCTCGAGGTTTGGGCAACTTGTAAAATATACTGTGTTTGCCCGAGGGAAACTTGAAAAGAAATAGTTAATTTCCACCCCTGATGGGTGATTTTTCTGCTAACATGCTGGTTATATATCTGTTGTCTGTCTGTAGACGTCTAAAATTCACATTTTCGACTTCTTCTCCAAAACTACCGGCCAGATTTACATTTACCTTTAACTTGGTGGGAATGTACTTTGGGTGGATTTCTACCACGTTTGTTTAAATGGTCACGCTCCATTGATTTTTTTGCTTTTTATGATTTTTTGTTGGGAGGGCGGGTTCTTTTTGGAGGCAACCTTTAAAAAAATCCAAAATCACTTAACCAATTGCTTTGAAATTGTTTGACGTCTGGAGACCCTCAGACTTTAATTTGTTCAACAGGTGAAGCTGTGATTTTTCGGGGGGTTTTTTTTGTTTTTGTTTTTTTTTTTTTTATGGAAAAATGTGTGTTTTCGCTATTTTCGACTTCTCCAAAAACGTCACTCAGATTATGCTGGAACTTAGTGGAAATGTTTTGGACGGGCCAAACAAAGTTGTTCACAAGGTGGTGATGCTATGAATCGCTGATTTTTAAATCCCTGAGTTTTTCAATCGGGTACGTATTGGTAAGCGGGCCGTCTGTAAAGCTCAGCACATGTAGTGTCGCGGTATCTTATTCTACTCTCCTTTCTAAAATATTGCCATTACCCCCCCCCCCCTCCCCCCCAGCCATACATTTTTTTTTAGATATTAATCTATATTTTCATTGTGTGAAGAAAAAAGTCATCATTTTCTCGTTATTCGAGGAGATAGGCAAAATATTACAAAGGATCCACTTCAGAGGTTTTCTGGGCATACAAACCATAATATTTAACATAAAATCTTCAAATTTGGTAGAATAAAACTTTGATGTAATATCTAGGAATGTTTTACTGGTTTTTCCTTTAAAAGCAAAAGGAATGGTTTTTTTTTAATTAATAAAGAGGCACTGTTTCAAATTTCCCCTCCGTGTACTTCAGCATTGAAAAAAAATTACAAAATACAAAAATATCTACAAACGCCACAAAGGCAAGAATGTATATTTTCGAGAGGTTTTTGTTTCATCAAAATCGGTTAAACATTGCATTTACGAACAATCTGTTGAAAACCTCTGAGAAGTCGGACAAAAATTAGAATTGTAAGAAAATGCAATTTAGGTCTAATTGGCTTTCTGGCAGAGGTAAACTGGTCATTCTAGAAAATGTACTCACCCTCTCTGATAGATACTTGTCTTGTGAGACGTACTCCTATAATAATATGAGTTCCATGTGTTGTCATTAAAACATATCTTTTCAATTTAGTTTAAACATATTTATTTTCACTGGATTACCCAATAGTACAGAATATATCTAAGCTAAGGGTTCTCCAGGTCTATGGTTAAAAAGGAATCTTTGAAGGTTTTCCAGGAGAAGACCACAAAGATTTTTTATTTATTTTATTTATTTTTTTTGCTAAATCTTACGCCCACTGGACAACCGATATGAAATTTACTGTTCGTTTAATAACTTATGATCTATTTTGAGTTAGGACTTTGATGTTGCACAATCATGTAAATGTTTCCTTATGAAGGTCATGCGCAGACAGTACATGAGTGACCTTGACCTCATTCATGTGGTCACACTGCAACATACATATACATGAATTTTACTCTTCAGTGCTATAACTAAAGAACTACTTGAACTGGGACCTTGATGTTGCACATGTTAGTGTTCGTACATTAACGTTAGACTTACTCAGTACATGGGTTACCTTGAGCCTATCCCAAGTGCACGGAGCCACAAGTGTGATGAATCTTTAGGTCAGCTGAGTAAGGGATGTTCACGCAGTCCTCTTGTGACAGTATAATTTTGCTGCAATACCGGTGAGTTGCTTCAGATTTATACTTTTCTTATACTTTTTCCTGAAAATTTGTACTTTTTAAAAGTTACATTGGATATTTTTTTGTAATTGAGCAGGGGTAGCACTGAAGTATGGAACGAGTTAACGGAAGTCACCACCCAGCGGGGCATGTTTGAACGGTACAACTGATTTCGTAAACGTTAGAGAAAAGTGACCTCAACATTAAAAGTGTCTCAACATCCATAAAGAAATGCAATTATGAAACAGAAAGGTATATGCAGAGGTGTTCTGTCAGTAACTTTGCCAATTGATCCGTTTGAATATCAAAGTTCCTCAGTAACTTGTTGATATCGCTAAACATTGAGAAAGAAAAGATCTCATATAATTTATCTGGCTGGAAGACTAAAGTGTCAGATGAAGATTGAGTCGTGTTGATCCAGAGATAGTCGTGCAAGAGAACTAAACAATCGCTGAGACCGTATTCATGGAGAGTTTCTGATCGTGTATTTGATTCTAAAATGAAAGTTAGTGTGCGGTTAGGCCTTGAACTGTTGAATCGTTGGCTAAATGTTTGATCTAAATTTGCAGAACATATGTGCTCCGCTGTAGTACGAAGTTTGGAATTAAAGTTTCCATTTTATTAAATCAATCTTTATTTAATCCAGATTTTAATCCTGTATTAAAAGATTAAATACTTGATCAATCTAAGATTGATTCAATAAAATGAGCCTGTAAATCCTTAAGTTCATACTGTAGCCAAGAGCATATATTGGCTAATCCTCTAAGTTTTGATCAAATGTTCAGCCAAGGACAAAGTAGTTTAGGGCATAAACTACATTGATTTTAATTTTGGGATTAAAGATAGGATGAGATCAAATTCTTTGTGAATACGGCCCCTGGGGTGTAAACCACAACATGGGTCGCGTAAATCAATCTCATGGGGGATCTGGAGGTGTGTGGTCGTTAATGCCTTTATAGACAATCATCAATCCGTTACGCACGTCGTCTCCCACTTAGTCAATGTTCCATTGATATTTACAACTTTGGTGTTGAACGACAACCTATTTTTCTTTTCAAATAAACATACCTTTTTTTTCTGACACAATGTGGGTACGTTAGGTGACTGTCTCAGCTTTCTTCTTTATTATTCACCAGACGCGCTCTTACGTCGTGTGTAGGATGTTTTTCGCGCTGCTTTGTCTTACGGAAGTGGGATATACCTAATCAAACAGACACTTGATTTAATATTATAAAGCTGTTATATTTCTCTTCTCTCTCCTGTAATGAAACTATAGCAGCATAGGTTTATGCAGTTGGTGATTGCACGCCAGGTACAACCAAGGAGGCAACATGTCCATGTAGCCTCCCTGGCAAAAGATCGGATGTTTCCATATCGTTATTGACACGGTATTTCATAATCTATTATTCACGGTATTGTTGGGTATGATCAATCTCTTTGATACATCGTGCCTCGTATGTCACTGACATGATCTCATCCCCCATGTCAACATTGTGTGATCATTTTTTCTCAGCATGTTTCAAAGTCCATTACAATTTCTCATGGTCACGTGCATGATCCCGCACATTCCTGTAAATTCTTGTAATTTCCAGAATTATAGTCATACACAACCTATTGCGATTAGAAGAGCTTTTAGGCTTTATTAGCCTTTATAAAATCGGTTCATCAGCGGGGAACCAGCGCAAGACTTATTCCGGTGCCATTGACCATGCTTTTATTTATTTATTTTTATTTTTATTTTTATTTTTTTTTTTCATATTTGTATCTTCAATGTACATCGTATGTACCTTGAACGTTTGGAAACCCAGCTGGTTTTCAGCGTAAGACTGGTACTTACCTCTATTGATGATTTGTAAACTAAGCTACATATACTCGAAACCCAAAAAATTCGCTTCCTTTTTGTATGTGCATGTCTTTTCATATTGCCGATGCCATGCGTATTTTCCTCATCGATATATTCTATATACATATAGGTATGTATGTGTGTGTGTGTGTGTGTGTGTGTGTGTGTGCATCTGCGAAACAGGGTTTGCTGAAACCTACATTTATGATTTTGTATAATTCTTTATTGACAGACTATACAAATCCTGATTCATGATTCATACTTTCTTGTATTGTATTGTGCTAATGGAAATTTGAAGATCGTTGTATTGATATTTTTTTCTTTTTCCGTCGATAGGTATCTTTGTAGTTGATAATATGCACCAAAAAATCCTTTTTGCTACAAAAGTAAAAAACATAAAGGCTGTTGGATAATTACATATTATATACCAGTGCCGTAGCCAGGCTGAGGCAGAGGAGGCGCTTGCCTCCTCTGAATTTTGGCTGATAATGTTAGGAGTTAGCATAGAAATAGTTTATTTAGCTGTAACAAGACTTGTTAAGTTATAATACACAACAAAAACAAAAAGACCCTATTGTAACTAAGATTTTGAGTCACTCATAGTGATAGAAGATAAGAGCATCACGGAAGGCGTACATTTTTCAATGATTACTTGTATCTTTGCCCTAGGAGCAAATTCAATTCATATAAAATGATCAAAAATAGTCACATTTAAGTAAACTTTTGAGAATTATATATGTATAAAGTCTTTTTTTCCTAAAAAAAACCCACTAAATTACACCATTTTATGTGCCATTTTTCAAACGTTTTTAATCTTGGGACGGGGGCACGCCCCCCTCCCAAACCCACCCCCACCTGTACCCTTTGCCTCCTCTATTTTAGAAGGCTGGCTACGGCCCTGTATACACATTAATGCATATGTATATATATTATTGCGTGTATGTAAGTTAAGTGTGATATGAAATTTTGCGATCTCAGGAACAAAACAAAAACTATTGTTGCCAATACTGCTAATAATTTGGCAATCACAGCAAGAGAAATGAGACGGGTATCTCGCAAATGCGCGCATGTCCAAGATTGCGCGGTTTCACTCATGCGTAAAAGTCACACTGCTCTCAAGACGAGGGTCTGGTTCACCTGGAATATCGGCAAACTGTCGACCATGGTTGTGGACGTTTCGTGGACCTATGAGGCATGCATATTAAGTTCCCGCCACAAAGCACGGGGCTAACGCCCGTCAATCCGTCACGGAAGAGACACGGGCACATCACCGTCACAGACAGGGCTAGATACCCCTTTCTCACAAAATTAGTGTCTTTTTGAGAAATTTACGTTTACAAATAGCAAAGTCATATCCATTTAGTGATTCCTAAATTAGTTACAAGAACATATTTTCATCTACCTGTACTCAGTATTCTTTGTTTCCAAAATGTTAGTAATATTCCGCTCCCCCCCCCCCCCCCAACAGACAACGGCCTGTACCTGTTGAGCGAGACTGTGGTTACTAAGACAACTAGGCACGCAGTTGTGGCGGGTAGTTAATTTGCATGCCTTGCGTTGTCTCCCATTCACGGTGCATCCAACTGTAGGACACCAAAAATGCGGAAAGACCGTGAAAGCAGATACTTATGGTGCAAGTGGATTTTTGAGACGCGGGTGAGCTGTGAAAGCGTGTCCCCTTTCACGGGAAAGGCGTGACTCATGTGGCATCCCCTAATACTCCCAGACAGCATCCTATGCCATGTGGTGAGATGCAATTCACTGTGCGTCATCTTACGTACCGTATAATGTCCCGTGTGGTACATACTCTGGGTTCTTACAGTGCAATTTGTATGCATGTCCTGTCTCCGTCGTTACTCTAGCTCTACATGTACACGTGCCATCTGGCTCTGTGACACTATCGTAACTCAATGGCGTTCCGTCTGCTTAGCCGTTTCTGTGTTTTATCTTAACCCGAGGTCACACAGGCAAACATGTTGAACTGCACCCCTAAATCGGTATTTTTTTTAATTTATTAGTCATCTATAAACTGGCTTTCATATGTGTAATCATGTATTTGATTGGACTTCAACTTTTGATTGATTTATTAATTGGTTGATTTGATTTTGTTTTGATTTGATTCATTGATTGACGGACTTCATTGAGCCCCCATTTATTAGGAAAATAACGGCATAATGCATAGAATCATGCGTACCGCAGAGTCAAAACAAAAGATCATGAATATAACTCAACAGAACATAAAGTGAATGAAAATTATAGGGTTAAACATAATGTGATTAGAAACAAAGAATATAGATAAATGTTACTCAAACACAATCAAATCATACAAAAAAGGATTTGATTCAATGCATAAAACCAGCTAGGACAACGCCGTAAAATGGGTCTTGTTTGGTTCAGATCAACTCTATAAAATAAAAGTTGATATGATTTAATTTGATTTTTTTTATTTCATTCGGACAGGTTATAATAATATTACGCAATCAAATCAAACAAAAAAGGATTCGTTCCAATACATAAAACCAGCTAGGACAACGCCGTAAAATGGGTCTTGTTGGGTTCAGATCATCTCTATAAAATAAAAGCTGATATGATTTAATTTGATTTCATTCGGACAGGTTATAATAATATGACATAATGTCCCAGAAGACACAATATAACATAAGTACACATACAATTCAAGGTATAATAGATTGACAAGTAGCACGGATACTTAATATCACCAATTTCAGGGATTGCTGAACGCCCAGCAAACCAAATGTACAGAAATTTTAAAGTCGTCGACGTGGGTCTTCTGTGTGACCAAAGCAAATAGAGGGCATATTAATTAAAAAAAAAAAAAGAATAAGGCTACAGCTACGTCACGAAAACCTGTCGGAGTTCGTTGAAAATGGCTGGTTTGAACATACAGTATCCATATAACATCAGAAAGTGTCTCTATCACGACTTATGGTGGTTTGAAGGGACATCATTTCTATTTACATTGCGTCCCTTGGTACATTTTATAGGCCTGTACCAGGTGCCAGACACTTGAAGTCCCAGCAACCAATTACAGAATGGTTTACAATGTCACAAGCAACCAATTACAGAATGGTTTACAATGTCACAAGAAATGGATATTTATTGCCTGGAACTGACTAGATCTTGCCCAATGCTTGTTTTGTGCTATGGCGGGGGCTCCATATTCATTCCCCGGAACAATTTAGGTCTTGTCTGATGTTTCCCTAAAAACATACAAACGTCGCTGAGAGAATCAGATAGCACGAGCGAGAACAATTCAGTGCTATTTTATATTAGTGCACAGTACGGCATACAACAGTGACATTTATAGACATTTAACTTTACTCTACCACCAGACAATGCTGCTGCCCACGAATCCTGCTTTTGTGGAAATGCTCTAGCGTTTAATGATAAGGCACAGCTGGTTTAATGTACATGTCAACCATATATTGCGGTTAACTCTTTCTGTGACAAATTGGCTTCTGAATAAATACCTTTCATCCATGCGCAATATTGGTTGCAATGATTTGTTCTGTGTGACACTATAGCCTAAGTCAATAGCTTTCCTTGTATTTTCGGCACAAAGCTCACTAAGCTCACCGAGGAAAGCTGTTGAACAAGGTCTTCTCTCATGAACGAAACATACTATGCTGATAGTTGAATTAATTAGGAGTTATTTATCCGAAAAAATTTGGGTCTTGAGTATTTCCAGACTTCACACGAGTGTGGGTTTTTTTGTTTGTTTGTTTGTTGTTTTGTTTTTGTTTGTTTGTTTGTTTTTCTTGTGTATGACACTTAGAGAGTTAATATGACAGAAAAATTTAGTAGCAGAAGCTGTAAATGTCTGATTGTAAAATCAAGGATATAGGCAGAGTAGGCAGAGTACATTATGGGTCTGTGGTGAAGACCAATATTATTTGAATGTTGCAACTGCCCGCATAAGGGATACAGAAGTAACAGACGAAGAGTCAGAAGAGTCAGAATTCATTTATTTGACAGAAAATACAACTACAAGAAGAACAATACAAACAGTATGTAATAGATGAAACTGAATGACATGCTATTGTTTGTAGAAAAAAAACACACACAATGTCAGGAAGACCCCAGCTAAGGACTGCTTGTCCGCTACCACTGGGGCCACCTTAGGAGAGAAACTACAGATGGATATTACCTTGCAAACAAAAGTCCTAGATTTTACAAAATGTATGAAGAGACATGAATATAAGCAGTGTAGAGGATATTATTTAACAGAAAACTTCCAATACAAAATACTCATCTATTACAAACAAAACATTCTGGCACAGTGCACACAACTTCGTATTGCTGCAACAAATACATTTTTGTGTAATAAGATAGGCCATAATAAGAATGTGTATATATATTTTCGGTGATGCAAGGAGGGAGATGTCTAATAAGCAAAGGGATATAATATCTAATACATCGTTCTGAAGTAGATTTTGCAGGTTTTGGGAGGTGGACAGTCTCTCTATTTCTTGTTTGGTAGGAATGAATTTGCAGAGGGAGTGCACAAATGTTGTGAAAATATGAGGGTAACTGATTCTGTACATATTTGAAATAAAATTTTATAGCTCTTATTTTAAAGATATCATATACTTTTAAAGTATTTAGTTTTTTAAACAATGGATCTGTGTGGGCATAGAATGCTTCAGAGCATGTGAGACGCACAGCTTTATGCATGTGCGGTCACATGAGAAACCCCAAGCAAGAATAGAATAATTTAAGTGTGACAGAAATAAGGAATTGTAAATTAGTAACAGAATACTTGTTGGAATAAATTTGTGTAATTGGTTGAGAATTCCTATTACTTCATTTAGTTTGTTACCTATCTTATTGATGTGAGCTCTCCAATTTAAACGTTGTTGAACTATTAGTCCAAGGAAGTCAAATTCCTCAGTTTTAGAAATTGAAATATTATTTAATTTTAAATCCAAATTAAAATCTATTTTTCTTTGATAATAATGAAATAGCATATATTTTGTCTTTAAGATATTTAAAGATAATTTGTTTGCTGCTAGCCAGTTATAAACTTTACTCAACTCTAAATTTATATTTTTTGATAAATCCTGTTCATTAATTTCACTGGAGGAAATAAATGAGAAAGAACATAAAGAACTGACTAAGGTAGTATCATCTGCATACAGAATAGATTCAAATTTAGAAGATGCTGTGTGAATATCATTGGTATAAATAATAAATAGGAGTGGACCAAGAATCGATCCTTGGGGCACTCCGGTTTTAATTGATAATGATTCAGAACGAACTCCATCAAACTCGACAAACTGGAATCTGTTTTCTAGATAATTTTGAAACCAATGTGAAGCAGTGCCAGTAATTCCATAAAACTGCAATTTCTTACATAAGATTTGATGGTCCAGAGTATCAAACGCTTTTGAAAGGTCCAGAAATATACTAATTGGTAATTTGCCAGAATCTAAAGTTTGGGTAATTCTATCTATGAATTCAAGGGCTGCAGTTTCAGTTGAATGCATTTTCTTAAAACCATGTTGACTACTGTAAAATAAATAATTTGTAACAAAATACTCATATAATTGATTATAAACCACTCTTTCAAAAATTTTACAGATCACTGGAAGTAATGAGATGGGCCTGTAATTTTCAAGAAGGGTGTGTTCATCTTTCTTGTATAAAGGTATAACCTTTGCAATTTTCAATTTATCATGGAAAATTCCAGTTGCTAATGACTGATTAATAATGACAGAAAGTGGTCCTGCAAGAGCAGGAATTAGATTCTTTAAGAGTTCCATAGATAAATTATCACGGCCAGTGCTCTTTTTTGGCTTAAATTCTTTCATTATTTTTTCTATGTCTGTACAGCTAGTTTACTTGAAGGAAAATATGTGTTTAATATGGTTTTTTAGGTACAAAAAGAAGGGAGGTTTATAAGATGAGTCAATTTTGGCAGCCAGTTTTGGACCAATACTAGTGAAAAAAGCATTAATTCGATTTGCAATTATTTCTTTGTTGGTTATTTTAGCATTATCAATTATGAAGAAAGAAGGGATGTCATTTCTTTTTACTCATGTTTAAGACAGTTCTTATGGTATCCCAAGGTTTTTTTTTTTGTGTGTGTCGCTTTTGAATTCAGATTTGTAATATTTTGGCTTTAATATATTGACATTTTTCTTCAGTATAGTATTGTATGTTTTGAGGTTTTGCTTTAATATGTGAAATTGAGGCTCATTTTGTGGAGTAGTTTTGAGTTTTTTATAAAGATTTTCACGATATTTTAGGGATTTAAGGATACCACTGGTAATCCAGGGAGTATTTTCGTGCTTATATTTATGAAATTTCACAGTCTTTCTTGGGAGATATTTATCTTTAGTTTCACATAAAACTTTTTCTAGAATTTCATAATTTTTATTCGGATTTGAAAGCAAATTATGATCAAGCATTTGCATGATATCCTTTTCATTGATATCAGAGTAAAAATGCTGAAAAGAACTGTAGTTGCTAGTTTCAAACAGTATATATTTGGGAGGTCCCTTTTGGTCTAAATGTGTGTTGAAGCAAGTAAATAAAGGTTAATGATCTGAAATGTCAGATACAATTAATCCTGAAGTACATTTCTTCTTATGATGGGAAAGATTACAAACTATGTGGTCTGTCAAAGTTGCAGTTCTTTCAGTTAGTCTTGTTGGTAATAAATATAAGGTTATTTGTGGTTGAAGACTATTGCCAAGCATCATATCAAGATAATTAGTATATTTTTGTCTAGTATTAAGTTTGAGTAAATCAATGTTAAAATCACCGACAATAAATTTATCGGATGGTCCATTGGACATATTTTCAATGATTGGTGAGAAATCTTTTAAAAATAAGTCAATTTCATCATTTAAATCCCTAGGTGGACGGTAAATATTGCACAAGGTAATTTTAACAGTCGAGTTATTGGTGGTTACTTAGCAACTAAAATACAAGCGAAATAAAGAGTAGCCCGCCAAGTTTTCTCAACAGCAGTGCTTGCAGCACATATGTTAGGTTCACATAATTCAAATGTCTAAAATAAATGCTTTTCAGTTGCTTAAAGAGATATTGAGCAGAACAAAACATGTGTTTTCGAGATTTCCCTGTCACCATAAAACTGAGTCAGCAGGTTCAAAGAAAACAATCAGATTTGGTTTTAACCTATTGTGTGGTGCACAAAAAAAACTGAAGGCGGAAGTCAAAAAGAAAGTGCCATTGTAAACGGCAGGTCACTAAGCGGAATAGTGATGATCTATTTCCAGATGATTGTCTCCGTACATGTAATGTCATGGACAGCATTCGGTGGGGATACGTTACAGACGTGGGATAATGAATTGCATACTTGAAAATTCAACTATTCTGAGACACTCCACAGATCGATACGAGGACATTTCGTGTTTTAGAACAAATGACTTGCCTCCTATGACACGCGTATGGCAGAGGCTTTACATGTTTAGTTTGCAAATATATATATATATATATATATATATATATATATATATATATATATATATATATGTATGTATTTATTTATTTATGCGGAAAATGAAATGTATAGACTCAAATTATAAATAAGTTGTCATGCATTTGTATCCTTTTCCGTCTGAAAACAAAGTTGAATCGTAAACATTTCTACAGATATACTGACACAACTTTGGTATACAATCTCACTATGAATCGACGATGGTTTGATATACGTATAAAAGAGTAGGGATGGAGGTGAAGGGGTTATAGATGCTTAAATTGTTTTGCAGGCGCTGAGACTTTCGTTTCCATTCCCAGATGACTGAGCCGTATATTTCGACTTGATTGATCGAATGAATTTGCTTGTTTCACCTTTTCATGAAAGACCACGGCAACGTTAATTGGTAGAGAAGAAAGCCATCTCGCACACTTCATAAATGTTAGGTGAGACATTCATCTCGATGAAGGCTACAAAAAGAAGTTCAAAGATGACAGGAAAGAAAAGGCTAATTTATATTTTCAACTCTCCAGAAGGCTGTAATCACAAACGTCATACATTTTTACAATCGGAATCTTATCAAACGTACAGAAATGAACAGTGAATATTTTGATTCTTTATATATATATAGAGAGAGATAGATAGATAGATAGATAGATAGATAGATAGATACATTATATATTAGATATATAATTATATATTGGATATTTGTTATACATATATATATATATATATATATATATATATATATATATATATATATATATATATATATATATATATATATATATATATATTCTATGTTTGAGTGAATTATCATTTTCTAGAGAGAAATTCAAAAGCAATAACTCACTTTAGATCACATGAGCTAAACATTGTTACGAGTAAATTCTGACGCGCCTGTATTATTGACATGATGCATTGACGGTTAGACAAAATCAAACGTGCGCCAGTGATGTTTGATTATACGGAACGCGTGACGTGGAATAACTGTTAGGAACGTAATTCTACCATGATGTTAACCCGTAATCAAGGACCATCTAATAGCAACACAGTATTGCCAGGTCGTAATACCAGTACAATGACCTCCCAGGATTATTACGACCTCCTAGACTATTTGTTCAAATCGAGAGAAATGGCAGCTTTTATCTATTTTTTTTAATTGAGCTTTATTCATGTAAAAGTTATATTAAATAAGCATAAATTTATAATTTTTGCAAATTGTTGTGCAAATGGGGGGTCTATGGCAGTTTGTCAATATAGATATGTAAAGGTTTCTCGTGGTTCCTCCTTCAGTATGAAGTTAGCGAAATTGTCCATTTTAAGGGGAGGGATCACATTATTATCCACATAATCAATGAATTGGGATTCGACACCTACCGATTAATGATTCTCGACACTGGTAACAGTACTATGGGGGGGGGGGCATATCAAACTCGACATGAGGCCAATCTATAGTGAAGCATATACTAAACTACTACTAGGCCTACTCGATAGGGATTCTGTGGCCGAGTGGTGAGGCATGGCCGACATGACAAGTCAAACTACTCCTGCGAATCCATCTGCCCCTCCATCCATACAGACAGAACGATTTGCGCGTTCAAGCGACGAAGAATAGAACAATATTCCTGGGCAATGTGCAGCAAACTTCCACTTCCGTGTTTAAATGCTTGCCGGACCATCTGTGTGAAAATGTCAGAGATAAAGAAATTCTCCGACCGTGACCTATTTCACTTCTCAGGGGTCACCCTCCTTCTGTCCCGTGACTTTTAACCGCATGCTGTTCGGAGGTGTACCCTGAAGCACGAGCGACACGTAATCATCCCGCCTTTATATTTCAAATGGGGGAAAAAAGAGGTACAAGAACGCATAAGTTGCTGTTCAACTCTCACGGAAGAACTGTTTATACTTTAAAAATATGTATGAATGTGTTTATCGGAAGGGAAACCATACACGCACGATGTAACTCGAGAAGAAAGTCAAAGTGAAGTATACGTCTCGTGGATATGCTTTTCTCTGGTCACTATCAGTGAAGCTTAACGAGTAAAATGTGTTTAAGACCCGAGGAGAACGTGACACAAATAAATCGATGTCGTTCTTTCACGGGCTGGACCATTGTGGCCAGACGTGGCACGTACCGTAATCCCCATACAGGAAGGAAACCACACGGGCTTTACGTCCGACATGGCTCGTAGTAAACATGAGGTAAACACAATTGGAAAATTATGTTACTTGAACAGTCCGGAGGCGATAGCTAAAAGTGCTAGATTTTGTGTAAGATTGAATTGTATATATACATATATATATATATATATATATATATATATATATATATATATATATATATATATATATATATATATATATATTATATATTATATATGTCTTGTGTGGTTTATGGGCAGAATTGTAATCCTCAGACCGTCTTGTGGGCAGTTCGGTTTATCGGCAGTTGAAAAATGCCCATAAACCATGTTTGCCTTAAATTAAATGCACTACCTAGGTGGCTTCCGAAATGTACAAATTAGCAAATCTGCTCAGATATTATGGGAAGCTATTAACGCCCAGAAATTGTGGTAAGCTATACTTGGTATATACTGCCCACGGTCCGGTTTGAGGATTATAATTGACCCGCAGACTATGGGCATGACCCACAAACGGACTGTAGGACCTAATCCACTGAATATATATATATATATATATATATATACATATATATATATATATGTGGGCAATGTTTAATTGCCCATAAACTACCCAAG
The DNA here is from genome assembly GCA_964020975.1 of Hermodice carunculata. Taxonomy (NCBI): domain Eukaryota; kingdom Metazoa; phylum Annelida; class Polychaeta; order Eunicida; family Amphinomidae; genus Hermodice; species Hermodice carunculata. Next base: position 67,040,860 of record OZ026625.1, read on the forward strand.
ACATGTATGCATATATATTAGTCTCAACAGAACATCATTCATACTGACCGGTATGTAAGTATTGCCTTTGTGAAAGGCAACATGTAGATTTCTTTCTAGCTTTTTTTCTTTCTTTCATCCTTTCTTTCTTTTCTCACTTTCTTTCTCTCTCTTTTGTTCTATCTGCTTCCCTCTCTGTCTTTCTTCATTTCTTTTTTCACATGCTTTTGTAATGTTATAATACATTACGCTTTCTTCCATTTTCGCTAGATTTTATATGACTGCGTGTTACACTTAAGCACAAAATCTTTATTTTTGCCATTTCTGTGATCAGTATGTTGCTTGAAACTGGAGGGATAAAGGTTGCCAGCGAAGCGTTTTCATGACCACACATTATTTAGTGAACTCGTTCACTGCCAACTGTAGCTAAAGCTGAACTACTAAAGACCACGGCAACTACTCTGAATAACAAAGAAAATTACTAGACTCAATTTTAATTTATGCTGATTAAGGGCACTTGAAAAGTTTAAATGTTGAATATCTTCAAAACTACCATAGGTAGAGGGTGGGGCAGTGGTTTTCCCAGCCCAGGCTCGCCTCAGGCCTCCCACTCTTTTTCAATATGTACTTAGAGGTACATGTACATACAATTGAATTTTACTCAAATAGGCTTTTATGATGTAAATTCTCATCTACACACTCACTCACACACACACACACACACACACACACACGCAACAGACATGCACAACAAAATGATACACAAATTATTAAGTACCAATAGCTTATATCATCCTGATACCACTTTATTACATTTTATTTTGAAATGTTCATTGAAAAACAAATTAAGCTTTTGATGACTCTGTCACGAAATTTCGCAATTAAAATTGAACTTAGTTAGACTTTCAAACTAGACTGAAAAATCAATCTTTATCTCCATGGAACTGCCCTTGAGAATTCGGTGGCCACCGAGACAGCGGCTTAATGGCCTTATGGGAGGTCTCCCCAAACAATGTTTTAGTATAAACGATACATGGTATTTTTTCCATATGTTTGAGATATGTATGAGATATTGTTGAAATAAAATGCATCTTGTCTTTTCTTGTCTTGTCCTTAAACTTTACATGTCCCACGTGAAATCGCCACGATCCCGGAGCTATGAAGAGTACGGTTGTCATTCACAGCGTCCTTGTTATCCGAGGCAGTTCTTTGGAAAATAACGGCTAGATGGCAGTATTCTTTATCTACAGACTGACGGGCTTGGGTGTGATGTTTAGGTTTGTTGTGCGAGTGTCATTTTTATAGCCTTTAAAGTGGTTCGTCATGATAGAATTTAGAACAGTAATTAAAACCTTTAATGTGGGGTTTGTGCCTGTATACTGACCCAACCGCTAGCACAACCCCCTTGCCTTCGGCTCGGGTGTTGTGCTGGTAGCCGGATCAGGGTAAAGGCACAAAACCCTCGTTGGCGGTATTAATCCCTTAATCAAATGAGCCCGAGTGATGTTTGATTATACGGCACACGCGACGTAGAATTACTGTTAGGAACGTAAACAAACACGGCACACCAGTTCGGCGTTGAAAGAAGGCCTAGAGAGTCTTTTTTTTACGATGTATACCCAATTAAACATAGAATAAACAAAATCTTACATGGCTGAGAGTGGGTTACTATTTCGTTCTCACTCGGGATCGTTGTTGGTGTGAAATATCACTCGTGACCTGAGGTCACTCGTGATTTTCCTCTCTCTCTCTCTCTCTCTCTCTCTCTCTCTCTCTCTCTCTCTCTATATATATATATATATATATATATATATATATATATATATATATATATATATATATTGAGCACCGAGGGCCATATATAACCTTAAACCTTGATATGCGTAATGGTAAATAATCCATTGAAATGGATTATATATATATATATATGTATATATATATATATATATATATATATATATATATATACATACATATATTTGAACAATAAGGGTAAGAATATACAAAGATACTCTGCATTCAGGTGCATGTTTATAGCTGTTAGAGACCAAAATAATGGCGTTGTTATGACATGATTCAACATTCAATTTCACTTTATTTGACCATATCAATACATAGGTAATGTAGACAATCGATATATCAAACAAGCCGGTCAAGGAGACCCATGCTGGAACATTGAAGTGATGTTGTGGTCGCCCGGACCACCTTGTTACATGGCATATTCTATGTACTTTTACAAAATAAAAAAAAAGGTATATACTATTTCAACATAACATTATGTAGCAAAGATACATGTCGATCTAGTGTCTTTTTAGACAAATACATTATATGTTCATGCTTCACAGGAATCTTGTCTACATGTATGACAGTTTTGTTCATAACCGGTATATTTATACCTGTTTAGAATATTAGATTTTATATATTTGGAAAAACCTTGTAGACTATGTGTGTTGTGTTAATTTTTTCAGTAATCCTCTGATCAGTGCTATTTATAAATTTGGGAATGTCAAAAATGATACTTTTTGAGCAAAGTACTAAATTGAATTCCCATAGTGAACCCATAGTAAAGGAATTGAAATTACTCAAAGTGAAAGATATTTTTACCCTAAACAGACTTAGATTGTAAGTTTGTACATAGCCATCTATCAGATAGATTATTAGCACTTCCTTCACTGCGAATAATGATACACATAACTACAACACAAGAAACCATAAAAAAAATTGTCCATTAACCGAGTAAGATGCCATCACGCCTGTCAAGGTGGCCTTCAAGCGTCCAGAACAAACTCAAGAAAGTCATCTCCTCTATACAAATTATTCCATTCCTGCGAAATATTTTGCACAGGAGCTTTATTGAAAGGACAGATTTGACATAGACGCTCAAAGTAGTCGGCCTTTATTTCCGACTTTGGGCGTAGAAATGAATAAATGTGGTCCCTGGGGCCCTATACCGAGAGAAACAGTACGTTTTGTGTCTTTTTTTACTTCCGCCATCCCAAAGATCCCACTTTCCCAGGCCTCAGTTAGAACTACTCGCAAGTGAAATCAAGAGCATACACGCGATCAGGTAATTAAATTGTATATTATCACGCATATCTAGGTGTAAGGGTACGATATATATGACCTTGACCGCACTCCAAAGGAATTTCCCCAAAATGTAATGAGAACGTACAATACGTATAAGGTACGATAAATTGCATGTATTGACAGCTGGTATGTATCCAAACCTTACGTATATGGAAGAATGAGCTAACCAAAAGGCATGCTAGTGTATAGGAAACCATATTGGCAGGAAATCGTGCCAGCCAATTTACCTATTGCAGCACAATTCCATAAATTCAACTTTCTGTTGTTGACTTGCAATATAAACTGTAATTATTCGAAGCTTGGAGATGTCACTGTGATCGTGTGTCCAACGTCTCTTTGATTTTTTTTTCAATGAGCGTAATTATAAGCAATTTCTGGTGGGGAGCTAAAGCGAACGTGAAAAGTAAGATTCAAGATTCAATTTCACTTTATATGACCATATTAATACGTAGAAAATGTAGACAATCGATCAAGGAAACCTATGCTGGAACAGTGAAGGGATGTTGTAGTCGCATGGGCCACATTGTTCCACAGTATATTCTGTTTACTTTCACAAAATAAAAAAAGGTATAAACTATATTTACATAGCATTATGTAGCAAAGGTACATGTCGATCTAATTGCTTTTTAAACAAGTAGGCCTACATTATATCTTCATGCTTCACATCAATCTTCTTCACAAGTACAACAGTTTTGTACATACAGGTATATTCATACCTCTAGAAAAGGAGATTTTATATGCGTTGAAAAAAATTGTAGACTATGTCTAAGATTTGATTGGTCCCAGGGAATATCTGGAAATGAATGTACGGCCTCCATCACAGTTGACCCAGGTTCAGTGGGCCCTGACGCTGACGACAGATGCTGCTGGTGTCGCGCTTTGTGGTCATTGGGAAGACAACACCCTGTTTTGGGAAAACAATTTTGGTAACGGCGGAGTATCTGGAATAAAACCAGATTGACGGGCAGACAAGACAAGAATTTCAGGAAAGAAAAAGCATTTTTTATTTTTTTTTTTACTTTTTCAGAAATGTCTGTTATTTTTACCGAGGCCTATGTCGTCAGGACCCTTTTGTGAAAAAGTGAGACCGTTACGCTCCACAAATTTCGTCTTCCTTTCCAAAGAATGATTGAAGAACTGGTAAATTGATTATCATATCCCAGGTGCCGCTTCTTTCTGCGGCTTTGAACTTCAAACACTTCAATCCCTGTCACGTTTGTTGTTGCCAAGCGCTGGAGGATCAGTAGATACTGGGACAGACGCCGTTGAAGTACTAACGTCACATTGCGGAAAGAGACTGAATTGAAAAGTTCAGCTTGGACTTACATGAACCTGATACATGACCGTCATGAAAGGGAAACAGAATAAACGGAGAATGGTTTCGTTTAAGAAGATGCTTCCCAGTAGGCCTATTAAGTATGACCACGGAACGGCTGGCCGGGATTTGAACCAGCGATCTTCCGCGCCTATCGCCTGACCGAAAATGGGAAACGCAGTATCCACTCGGCCACATCCCATACTTAATGAAGAATAATTCAGAAAGTTACACACGTGCGAATTTCATGATCGAATCGATTGACTGCATGCAGCATTACCACAGACTCTGGCACCAAATTTCACCCGGATTAAGGTAACACCGGGAAAATTATATTGAGCCTGTTTCATGTTTTGACCACGGAGCGGCCGGGTCTTGAACCGGTAACATTCGGCACCTATCGCCAAGACGAAAATGGAAAACGCTAACCCACTGTCACATCCCATTCTTAATAAAGAATAGTTCAGTTGGCTAGATATGTGTGAATGCTACTATCACACGGTTAACCGCATATGGACCAGTACAAAGTGAAGCATACGGCATAACCCCAGATTTGGAGACTCAAGTCCACCAGAATTATATTTTTAAGACTGAACTTTTTAAGTGGGCGTGGAGCTGTCTATTGCAGTGTCGTTCTCCAGTATTTGAATATTTTGTGTAATGGTACATACACGAGGTTGGAAAAAATGCTGGCTTGCGAGTGGAACTTGCTTCTTTTAGCTTCAATATACACATGGAGGCGGATTCTTTGGCTGCCTTGAGTGACGTTGGGAGTTGTACCCGGTACACCGGAAGCTCTTAGGTCAATATTTGTGCTTGAAACACACCAAGCAGAAACAAAATCAAGGACCAAGAATTTCAACATTAATCAATATTGCCAGTTGTGAAGCAGGAGTCCCAATCTACTTTATGCAGGTGGCATCTGAGTACACGATAATCAGTTTTGTGATCGTCTTAAATACGACAACTGTATATTGGCTTTTTTCCTGCAAAATGAATTTGTGCAGTGCTTACAATACAGTACGAAAAATGTGTGAAATATTATGAGCTAAAACTGCATAAGCGGAATGAATCATGCGCAACATTTCTGTGATTTGCCATTTATTCTTCAAATATGCTGCCACGGACAAGGGAAAAATATGCACTTCCGTGACTGTATATTTTGAGCCAAAAGCAACTGCAACTTGAGGACACCACATGTGCCGCATTTAGGACTACAAACACTAAGTATTTCCGTGCCGAGCCGCTAATAGGCCAAATAGTGACGTTCAATGTACTTTGTGTTTAGATTCCTATTCCGAAATTTGGTAAAATAGGTATAACTGCAATTGACTCTGTTGTGCCCATGGGCACGCCAAGTCTGAATTCGATGCAGGAAAATTCTCATCCTAATGGAATCAGACCACAGAAACATTACTCGGTTGTGCAAAAATAATAGTACACCACAAAAAAATATGTAACACCTTAAAAATTCTCTGCCGTTTTGATAAATATGGGGGCCAAAATGTGAAACTTAAGTATGCGTCCAAGGCCTTGTTATTCACAGAAAAAAGATGTAAGGAATTTTTAAGGCACTTTCAGTTATTTTCAGGCTGATTTAGGGATGGTTTAACATTATCATCATTTTTGAATTGGTACTTAGGGACCTAAATTTCATGACCTTCCTCCCCCCTCCCAAATTAGCATCTTAAAATTGATGATTTTCCAAAAAGAAATCATTGCAAAATTGCACAAAATAGGCCAAAAATGAACCACCATTTTCCATATTCTGTGAAATTGTACAGACCCATTTAACCCCCCCCCCCCCCTTGCGCACGGTAAGTGCTAATTAAAAAATGATGAAAATGTTGAACCATATCTTAGTGAAGTTTGCAACATTGTCACGATGTGGCTTCAACTGTTCCTCTCCGTGGAACCTGTCATGTAAAATATGTGTTTAATCCAACTGTGTGAAAACTTACCACAAGCGTGGGCACACGTAATTTACACATTTGATTTTTTCAGTATCTCGACAAATTCGTGTCTTATGTTCCCTGACTCTCCCAAAAACGTTAAAAAGAATCAGACTTAAAATGATGAAAGGAATGGTTAGGTATGGCTGAATTTGAGTCGGTATCAATTCTATGCATGAGATTGAGGCTTATTTAAATAAACGATTTTCCACCAGGTAAATGTTCAGTGAATCAATCTCTTGCCATATCAAAGTACCAGTTCGGGTATAATTGCGTAAAAGGGTGCAAAAGGTTAAACCTATTACAAACGGGATCCTCTGAGTCGTACAAAATGACTTGGGTCTTGGCACGTAGCCAGTCGAATTCGACCCTTATAAATCAATGCACTGACTGTTTTAAAGTAAATTTAAATCTCCCCCGACGACAATGATTTTAAATGTAGACATACCGTGTTACTTTGATTCTTGATGGAAAACTCTCATCTAAGGAAGAAGCCAAATATAGTCGTATGAATCTTCCAATGTAAGTGGCTTCGTCAACGCGTTCTGCATCTTGCTGAGTAGTTGCTCATTCAATCTACTGGAAATGAATATAACTTGGGCCTATTTAGATTGTACATTAACAGCTCCTTCATTTGCTTGCTAAGTCGATTGCTCCCTATAACGTAAGGAACAGGTCCCGCTGGTGCCAGGGCCAAATGTGCCGCGCCATGTTCCCCTGATAAACCAGGTCACGATATTGTACTTTGCTGCCGCACACGCAAACAAACTAAGAATGAAGGTATCCACTGAGTTCTTTGACGACAGAAATCTTGCAGAATGAACGAGGAAACCACAGTATATTTTTAAATCAACCACTCTTAAAGTTTGTTGACTTTATGGCATAGATTTTTTTTTATTACCCGTCTGCCCATTTTTAATAGGCATTTAAGGTTTTTAACCTATCCAGCCAATTGCTTGGATAAGATCAACGGAGACATGTTGGACCCCAGTTATCTATCTCCAGGTGACCATAACCAAAGTCACAGGTTTACAGGATGATTTTAATGAGTTATTGAACTCGAAAACAATTTGAAACAAAACTTGCAAAATATGATGATGATGATGATGATGATGATGATGATGATGATGATGATGATGATGATGATGATGATGATGATGATGATGATGATGATGATGATGATGATGGGATTGCCTCTGGGTGAATTGGGCTTTTTCGTCAAGGTCTCAGTCGCTTGGGTGAAACTGATTGAGCGGTTACTTTAATATTGCACATGCCGGCAGTACGCTGCTCGATAGAGTCAAGTTTGGACTGCACATAAATGACCTTGACCTACTTCCCAAGCATGCAAGGCCAACAAAATACGCATAAAAGTGAGACGTCTACATTTCTCTTGTTTTATTTAACAGCGTCCATGTGAGACTGCCCCACCTCCAGCATGAAGTGAGACGGTCACAGTTCTATTGTGTCATTTATTTGTATATCCATTTGAGACTGCCCCACCTGCGGCACGAAATGCCGCGGACTTCATCCAAATTATTTTCACGGACGTCATCTGCAATTTTATTCATAATATTTGGTTTGAAAGGAAAAAAATAAAGGTGAACCACATGAATTTTTATTCTTATGTGCTCTTTGCTATTCTAACACAGACATTGAGGGACGAGAATAAATAGTTTTATTCATTATAGACAATAGGTAGTACATATTTATTTGAGCCTTCTGAAAATGAGAAAATGCAATGCATTTAAGCAATAATATTATTGAAAACGTAGCTTAAGAAGAATGAATGCCTGATATGTAAGGAATAATGGATGAGATTCTCTATCTGAAAATGAATAGATTTTGCGGACAGATAACAATTAGGTCTCGTGAATCAGAACCAAAATAATTACCTCAATGTTAGTACCACTTAATTTGCTGAGAACACTGCGTATTTACTCCGTTCCTTGATCTGAATGCGCATTATTTGCATAATAATCACCAAAATTCGTGTCAATAGGAAATTCCAGTTTAACAACTTCTGACGTAAACCTTCCTCAGGTTCTCTTCCAGACAAATAAAATGACGTAGGGGCGACTTATCGAACACTGTGGATCGGCAATGTTTAAATCTGTGCCACGCAGAAACACATCTCTTTGAAATGTTGATGAACCTTCATCCAACATAGCCCCCACAACCCATATGTCTTCTTCAAAGTTCAATTAAAAAGGTTGGGTAACTCAGGTCCGTTGGTTGTTCAGACAGCTTTAAGCAGTGTGAAAAACAAATGATCCAAGTACACGCAAAGGAAACTCAATACTACCGAGCATCCAACACCTGCAAAATACTCCTAGTGGTACACTAATCATTGCATCAAGTCTGTGTTCCGTGTACAAACGAATCAATTTGCTCTCTCTCTCTCTCTCTCTCTCTCTCTCTCTCTCTCTCTCTCTCTCTCTCTCTCTCTCTCTCTCTCTCTCTCTCTCTCTCTCTCTCTCTCTCTCTCTCTCTCTCTCTCTCTCTCTCTCTCTCTCTCTCTCTCTCTCTCTCTCTCTCTCTCTCTCTCTCTCTCTCTCTCTCTCTCTCTCATTCTCTCAGATGACGCGCCCATGGGTACACGCTCAGACCTAGTATTGCGCACTTTGAGTCCACCGAACACACCTGGAGCTTGCAGCAAACACAGAGCATTGGGACTCGAAAGCTTCCCACACGCACCCAGAGCTTGAAGCATTCACGAAGAGCCTACAACAACACAGATAGCGTGTAGCACACGCTCATGGCTGCAAAATAATATCACAGAAAAAATTATAGCATGACAGCAAAACACGAAAAATATTCTTTGCCATAGGATACACATATTGCTGCCAGTATTTAACCCTTTAAGTTTTAATCACAGCTATAGTCGTTTTATCATTACAGTTTAACATATAATAGTTAAAATTCAAATTGTTCATGCAAATATCTTTCATTCAAATACCAGCAAGCCTAGTCTAAAGCAAAGTTTATTCTTAGTCAACAGCTTTTCTGGGGCACTTTGTGCGCAATGCGCGTAAAGTGCCCTCAGAAAAGCTGTTGACTCAATGTTAAATCAACACTTTAGGGGTTAACGTATATTGCACTCTTCTTGCTGGTTATATTCATAAAGCAGAATAGACATATGCACACATACTGCTATGGCATATTCACGCTAGCAGTACCAAGAAATTTGATATAATCGGTGTATCTTTTATTTTGCGTTTGTTCCCTTATGATAGGTATTTCTTTGGTTTATGATAAACATACAAGAGACATATTCGAAAAAAATTCTATTAGTATTGCACAGAATAAGTGAAAAACCCAAAGCCTTAGGACGTATCCAATTCATTAAACGCATATTGACTGACTCAACATCAAATTTGTCTAGTTTCAGTTAGCGGCATTTTTTTCATCTTTATTCAACAGCGCCATCAATTTAAGACACAATTATAAAGCAATATTGAATCAGAGGAAATCAAACCATTAAAACCTAAAACAAAAAAAGAGCCGAGGGGCTGAACCTTTTGCGGCAAACCTCTGGAGAAAACCTGGCTGCCCACTCTGCTAATGTGATAGTTTCCTGTACATTATTCAGCTGGTCCATGCTATGTGACACAAACAGGATTAGCAAGTCCCGCAGCCTTTCTCGCTTTGTCGTCCGTTCGTGTCTGGCAATCCCCAGCTTGCGCACGACCACCATATTATACCAGCCCTGTCGGCGCGCAAGCACTCTGTGCTGCTGTTGACACAGAACAATTATCATCCAATTGATGATCGTGAATATGAGTCTGTGCTTTTAGTTCCAATTATATATCCAGTAACTGAAGCACACATTTTCCGAAAGTTGTCTGCGTTATCTTAGAATTAATAATATCTACCTTCTTACCTGCCTACGTAGCTACCTGCACACGTACACTCATGCATGCATAATCCTGGATTCACCATGACGTCATAGGCACTGACCTACTTAACTCTACTTGGTGGATACAAGTGTGTGTTCTATTAAGTCTCATGTTAAATTGGCTATTTTGGATGCAAATTACTCAGAGCTAGACATACATTTTTAGTTGAAAATTGCTAAAGCTTTACAACTATACTCTGGTCTATTAGCACATGGGTTGTAATAAAAAAATAATGTTCGAAAAGTGTACTTTTGACTCTGTTAGTCCAGCATGTTTTACATAGAATATACATGTAATAGTTGCCGTGAAAGTGTTCTTATTGTTAATGCATCCTGTTCAAACGTTTTGATTGGCTGGCTGTCTAAAGTGCCAGCATGGTGAATCCAAGAATTGCTGAGATAATTCATAAATCGAGTATCTGTAGAGATAATTAATACCAGAATATAAACAGATAATACTAAAATCACTGAAGGCCATCACTGATGAAGAGGTATTGTTCAGTTCTTTCAGTCATGAATATTTGAAGATGAGTACTTATGTTATACAATTAAGCCGTCGGTACTCTGACGATTCTAATGTTCTGTGCATATCCCATGACATGACCGTAACAGGTTTCCTGTCTCATGACTACAAAAAAGTTTGCATAAGTGAAACAGGAGTGGGGAAGACACGAAGTTAATTTAATGCAAAAGGCTGATCAAAATTAACGTAGTTCTTTCCCCAACAATTTACCAGGGACACGAACTGGCTCATGTACGTATATTTTTTGCTTGGCAAATCAGAAAATGCTAAGACAAATTATTCCATTTACAATACACAGGAATTAAGCCAGAACTGCCCGAAGATGACTACATGTAGGCATCTGTAAAAAGGATGTTGACCGAGTTTTGTTTTTACCATCATTCAATACTGTGACTTGACAATCAACAGACCGATGTATCTTGGTTGAATGTAACAGATGAACTTACCTAAAGTGAGAGGATGGTTGTTTACTAGCAACTCAGACACATGTATCAGGACAGGTTCTTTGAAGAGACTGTTCAAATTAATTCTTGAAACATTTTTTATTTCTAAAATTAATTGTATAGTTATCATGAAAGAGATTTGACTCGGGCATAAAATGAAAGGGCATACCAGGACCAATACATTTACCTTAACAAAAAGAATGTCTCAGGTGTTCAGCTCTTATACTTATTATCCAAATGAACCATTTGTGAACTAAAACAATAATATTTCAGTGGTTTGACTCGAAAAGGGGAAAAAGAAAATGATAGCATCTACTAAGAAATTCGAGGAAGTAGATGATGGTAAGCGCGTGTGACCATCAGGTGCCTCAAAGACAGCAGCCAAAGTAATCACAGGATACGTGAATGGCACAGAAGCGTGCCTTGCGAAAAGGTACATGAACTTCAGGTTGTAAAGAGTACGTATCAGGAAAAAGATCACGTAACAACCTTCAAATTTTGGACCCTCTGGTGACTGAGTCCGAGCTTTCTTCGGCACTTTTTGGCCATCTTCCACCTATGGTTCACTGAGGACATCTATTGACGATGACATAGTACTCAAATAAAAGCAGAAGAGGAACAAGAAATTGATGATGATGATGATGATGATGATGATGATGATGATGATGGTGGTGATGATGATGATGATGATGATGATGATGATGATGATGATGATGATGATGATGATGATGATGATGATGATGATGATGATGATGATGATGATGTACAAATGTTGCAAATTCCTGTAATATAGTGTTAAGATCTTCTAGGGTTTTCATGAATATTTAGTAGGCCCAGTCATGAGGCTACATCTTGGACCACGCGGTCAGAGCAGACAAGACAGAAGAGCGCCTAGGGTTGAACACTGGAGCAGCTCGAGGCATATACGTCTCTGACTCTCTCTCTCTCTAGAGTGAACATTGGTGATTGCATTACACCCATTAAATACTCAATTTCAAGTGAACGTCTTGTTATATCTATTATGGAAGCGGACTTATCCAACATTCCACCGAGTTCAGCGTGCAGATAAATAATTAGTTGAGCTGTGTGCGTATAATGTAACAGAACATCGAGCTGTACTTCAGTTTATTTTAAGTAAACATGAGATTAAATATGAACCAGCAGGAATATCAACTGTGGATATTAGACTGAGTATTAACCATCATAGCATCACCACTGAGTGTGAAATGATCTTTTTCAACCGTAACGCCACACACAAATGGCATTTTCTGGTACACAGACAGAGACACAAATAGAAACAATAGAATGACAAACAACATACTTAAGAGCACAGAGGGCTGTCCTGCTTAGGCATACACTTGCCCAGATAGAAAAAATACATGAATATAATGATTTATATGTAACTATTTGAAAAAAGAAATAGCTACGGTGTTATAAGCTATAGAAAACATGATGTTACAATTGGCCTCTGACGTCAATAACATAGGAAAAATATAAATAAGATATGATGAATTGGGAGTGCATCGTCTCATTTAATAAACAAATAAATTTCTTTCGGTCAAAAAGAGTTTAAAGTACAGAAAAAAATCACTAAATTTTGTGTTAAAGTGTTATCCGCTCTGCTGTAGATTTCTCACTTGCAACCAAAATAATATTGTCTTCCATGTTTCCACCTGTCTGACGCTTTCGATTTTCCTGTGGTATTTTAAAAGTTCTGTTCCTGCAGGCTTAAATTGTTAGATTATAAGCACTGCTATGAAATCGAATATTTTTGTGATATTTAAGTAGGGGTATCATTAATTAAAAGGGCAGCAATTTTTGTCAAATTTGTCAGGAGGATCATTAATAAAGGTGTCAAAGGGCATTGGGCTAAGAGCACAACCATGTCGTACACCCTTAAAAAGCAAAATTATGTCAGAAACCCAGTCGAACATTCCAATTGTGCTGATGCATCTCTATACCTGATAAATAATAATATAATGTATGAACGATGTATGCAGCACTGAGCATATGTTGGCGTTTGTTTGGTAAAGCTTGTGGTGGATATATTAAAGGGCTCAAGTAAAACATTTTCACATTAAATATCAATGTGGAATGGTTCCCGTCAACAATAGTAATATCAAACATAAAACTGAAAAGTGCTCGAAATACTCTTTCTGTCGAAAATAAACTGTTATGAGTAGTGTTTATGATTGGAAACAAAGACATTCTCCGAGAATGATGTAGTTCTGAAGGTTAATACATGCGAATCATTGTTTGTATTTACCCCATAAGATTTCTTTGGCAAAGTATATTTTAGTATGTTACAAAACAACAAAGGAAAAATTCATCTGCAAAAAAACCCCATTCAATATTGCAAATGTTGCGTCACACCCGAGCGCGCATGAATATTTATTCAGAACAAAGTAAGCATTCACTCGATCCATGCGTCACAAGTGTCAATAGTAATGGCGCCGTTCAAGTGATTTCTTCCTGAGAAGAAACAGTGCCTATAAATCACCCTTGTATTTCTGTCTGATAACTTCTATCCCGGGACAGATATCCTTTCATGTCGTTCGAGTAAGTTTCGACCCAAACACACATGCTTAACACACACATGTATTGCAGGTATCTGTACCAAGTATAGTGTAGGATCACGCCACCATGTTGAACGTAAATAATCCAATAGAGAAGAACCTCATACTCTGCTCTTTGATATTAAAAGATGTGATCATTAAGTCATACAAGTTCAACGCGGAACGAGTGTGTCTCATCATAAAGTAGCTTAAAGAAGGTAATCAATTTACTTTCAGAAATAATTAGGAGTAACACCTACGCTGTTCCAATGTTCTTTGGGTAAATCTGTTCATATTGGTGTAATTACTGTCCAGCTCACTGTCACGTTATGACAGAAGATATCTTCACGACGGAATGACGCTGATAATTAAACTGATTTGGATTCGAGAAAAGCCAGGTGCTAGTCATTTACTCTAATCACGTCTTGATATGATCTATTTTGGACATGACTCAAAATAACATGTGTTCAGATCCCCCCCCCCCAAAAAAAAAAGACACCACCTTAATTCCATTCCATAGAATGCAGTGGGTTGTTCGAAATGATTGTTTGAGATAAGTTGACAAAAAAAAAAATATATATATATGTATATATATATATATATATATATATATATATATATATATATATATATATATATATATATATATATATATATATATATATATATATATATTCAGCCTGTCTGCGCCAATTCGATACACTAAAATTTTCATTATGGCATTTAAGCTCTATCCTCGGGCCCCTCCTATTCTTGGTTTATGTAAATGACCTTGTGGACAATCTCACGTGTGAAGTGAGATTGTTCGCTGATGATACTTGGATACTCAAAATTGTCGATAACCCTGTTCAATTTCCACGCCACCTGAACACCAATTTGTCTTTAATACATTACTGGGGCAGCCTATGGCGAGTGTTATTCAATGCCACCAAATCACTATATGTTATATTTTCTGTGAAACAAGCGAAACCTCATCATACGCCAGTTTTCTTGCATGGATCTCCGAATCCCGAGGCAGACAGTCAAACACATCTCGGTATCACCTTGAGTAGTGACTTATCATGGCATGCTCATATCACACGGATTACAAATAAAGCTCGTCAAAGAATTTCCTTACTCCGTAGGTTTAAGTTACTATCACGCAAATCCCTGGTCAAACTTTATTGTTCTATGATCCGTCCTATCCTTGAGTATACGGTGCTATAAATCCCAGTTATGTTCCCTCTGTCTTTCAATGTGATGATTGTAATCTCTCTTGTTCAGATTCTCCACCAACGACGCCACCCAGCCCACCCCACCCCCAACCATGGGGATGGATTTTTTGGAATTACCCAATTTGTTTATCCATTGCGGTCCTGCCATCTCCCGCAGTGCTGCTAGGACCCATGTCAGTTTGGCTTTCAAGCAACACGATGACAGTACAATCGAGACAGGACCGTGTTAAAGTATAAATCATCAGACGTAATAAAACGCACGTGGAATATGGGATATCCGTATTAGCTACGGTGCTGCTTTGGCCCGTGTTATTCAACAAGGAAGCAAGTACGCACGTACACACACACACACATACACACACACACACACACACACACACACACACATGTACGAGCACATGCCTGTAATTAACAAATGCCAAACGATGATTTTGGATACAATTATCTATTTAAACAGTACTAGTCATATTTACAAGTATAACATTGAACGTTTACTTTGATATAAGAAGTATCCTCCTTATTTTTAACAGAAGTATTCTTTATTCCGACTTATGTACGTAACAGTACTAACACCCTTGGTTTTTCATCAGTGCGCCTGTATCATAACGGCTGATTATCACGTTGCCAGTGACAGGGTAGATATTTGGGCGGGAAATCAATAGGCATATCCCGTACTCACCTAGAT
Organism: Hermodice carunculata; assembly: GCA_964020975.1. Lineage (NCBI taxonomy): Eukaryota > Metazoa > Annelida > Polychaeta > Eunicida > Amphinomidae > Hermodice > Hermodice carunculata. The sequence continues at coordinate 67,056,511 of OZ026625.1, forward strand.
TTGTATAGCAATGGTCAAAGTGGACAAAACAAATTTTACCGCATAACTTTGTTTTCCCATGGATTGCATTCTTATTCGTAGAAACAAATATCCCATGTAACTTCCAATGATTTACATAGTACCTCTACGAGGTGAAAGTCAAGGTCCCCTTTTCACTTAAAATTCATAACCTTGGATGACCTTAGATATCATTGTATTTTTATATCAGCGAAAAATGGCCCCTATATAACAAGATAATGTATACATTGATTCCTGAAACTTTCTGGTATGTCCGTTGTGTCCACGTCTTCACGGCCAGTGATGGCATTCTCCTCGTGCCACTTTTGCTCATCTATTGATGATACATGGTGGTGAGGACATTTTGAACGGTTGCAACTTTACAAGCTCTTCTGTTCCCGAAAGTTATGATAAAACGTTAAATTTACCACCAACACTAGACCCCATGCACTTCATAATGATTAGTTGCCAGGCCCTAGATTCACACAGATAACGATTTGTCTATTAAAATGAAGAAAACAATTTACCAAATGTACTTATTTATTTTGCACGGATTAGTATACTTTTGTATCACAGATATTCTCCTTATAAAAATCGGCAAAATTCACCTGACCCATATGAGGTTAAAGTCGAGGTTATAGCCCACTTGTGATCCCGGTTTCACTGTACCTGTATGGATTGCTTGAACGTTCTTTTTAACTTAAACAGTACAATTTTTTTAACTGTACACGTATTTACATCTGATACCTGTCGTGTCAAACCTGCAGGAGCTGGATAATTTTCTTATAAATTTACTGTAACACTGGTCGTTTAGTCGACCAATATAGAAAAAAAATGTGCTTTTAATTGACGATGATTTACGGCTATAGGTCATCCAATCCTGTTTTGTCACTTTTAATCTTATCCGTGTATCCGCCTCCTCCTTGTCTTCCTGTATTTGTGTCTTTTTGTCCTAAACCACTTCCTAGTGGTCATTACCCTATTCCACATTCCGAACTCATTACTCTCCATAAGCTAACCTGTCCCTGTCTAACATATGTGGATGTACTATTGTCCATATTGCACACGTTCCTCTGTAAAATTTTGACATAGGCGGTATTAGCCCCAATGAAATAAAGGGTCTTCAGCAAGTAACTACTCAACATGTTTCCGAGCCTTTTACCCGTGTTACATCTGTCCTCCGTAGCTGTCCTTTTTCCGCGAAATGAATTTGAACAAGGCGTTGACCTCGTCCCAATTGAGCCGGAATTTTGTCATGATACAATCTTGCATTTTGGCTAAATAATAAAATGAATTAACTTCGACTACACAGTCAGCGTGGCGGACTAAAATGTGTCCCAGGAAGGAAATACTGCCTAGAAACGTACCATTCATGGGCAATGGGTGGACAGCCTTAATTAATAATGACCCTGCCATCAAAGACCCCAATTGGTCCATTCCAAGCAAGTAGGACACCTTGAGTATGCGATGTAGATATACACACACACACACACACACACACACACACACACACACACACATATATATATATATATATATATATATATATATATGTATGATTAGGTCTTGGGTGGTTTATGGGCAGAATTGTAATCCTCAGAAACGTACAAATTAGCAAATCTGCCCAGATAAATGGGAAGCTATAAATGCCCAGAAATTGTGGTAAGCTACACTTGGTATATACCGCCCATGGTCCGGTTTGAGGATTATAATTGACCCGCAGACAATGGGCATGACCCACAAACCGGCTGTAGGACCTATTCCGTTGATTTTTTTCTTTTCTTTTTTTTTGTGGGCAGTGTATAATTGCCCATAAACCACCCAAGAGATGTATATATATATATATGTATATATTTATACATATATATATATACACATATATATATATATACACATGTGTTTGTGTTTATTTCGGACTTGCAATGCACATATTATATCAGCATATATTCAGTACATATGACAAATTGAAGTGGGAAATCAACATTTAAGTAAGAAGTAAAAAGTCACTGTGTGAGAATTATAATGCAATCAAAAACAAAACAAAGCAAAAGAAGCAGTCCATGTATCAATCAGGTCAACACGACAACAAAGCGTGATGAAAGGCACAGGTGATCAAGCAGTTCTACCACTTCTGTAGAATGCAAGGGTGAGTCTAGCTTCCCGTAATGGATGTCGCATAACTCCTGAATCATTTGGCTCCATTCATCCATGCTATAGGGGCATTGGCTACCTCAAATTTATAAAAAGTATGGGGAACTGCGCCTCTACTACCTGTGACCTTTCTAGACTATATTTTCTCAATAAATAGTTAAATAATCTGCCAACATTCGATCCTGAACCTTGAATGATTAATTTATTGCATAAAGTGACCAATGGGTTATCGTCATGCCATTTTTTTTGAAGGAAGTTCAAGAAACGGGTGTGAATTTGAAGTTCAAAATGAGGTACTTGACATATATAGGGCAGTAAGGAACTGTGTGTCCTGTACGGCAACTTCCATATAAGGCGTGTCACTTTATGCCATGCAACATACATCTTCTTAACTTTTTATTTGAATAGTCCCACAGTTGGGAATCATAGAATGACATACACCGAGGGTTTGAATAACTTGAACCCTATTGATGAAAAGGCACAGCCAAATTGTGGCATCATATGTTGATCTCTGAGTAAAATTTACTGATACAACGTTGTATATTGCATGAAAGTGCGTCTATACCAAAATCCTTTCCCAGATGAACACATGTATCAACTTTGTCTAACATTTTCCTATCTAACTGAACTGATTTGCTTGAATTTACATCATCATATGACAGCCATTTACTTTTATCACGATTAAACATTACATTACATACACTGACATTAGTTGGAAAGAACATCACCAAATGATTATGGGGACGATTTGAGACATCTAGCGTACATATGGTATTTGTTGTTGTTTCTGTCAATTGCTAGACACACGGACTTGGTGGCGGGCTTTTTGGTTGCATGCCCATCACCAAATAATGCAAAAACAAAATACAAAAAGAAGTCACAGTGATTTGTTATAAGAATCAAAAGCTATTGTCACGATTACAATAGTCTATATCTGGGTTAGTTCTTAATTCGCCTAAAGGTGGTGTTGACCATCCTGTCCATGGTTGACCGCCCACAACTTGTCGTCACTTTCCATGACCCTCACCTTTTCTCCATAGATTAACATGGGGAATTAGCAGATATGAATTGAACCTCATTACATGTTGCCAAATAAGAATTAATAAACTTTAATTTTATCACACCTGGGTGTATTTGAAAGATAATAATATGTACTTCAGGAAGATTAGAAGTTGAAAATTCCCAAAATTGTTGTCACATGCAGGGTGAGACTTTCAAGTTCACTGTAATGAAATGGGCTTTGCTGACCCACCTGACCTTAAATGGCATGGGTTGCTAGGTGTCACAAGCATGCATCATGGAAACAAAAGGATGTGTGTCAAGAAATTAAACCAACCCAGATCACCCCTATTGCTTATATAAGCTAATGTCGTCTTGCAACAGAATACACAACCCATGCCCTTTTGTTTTACACACATATTGTTTCCAAAGGCAAGAAGCTATTAAAGCTGTCACATGTTTGGAATAAGTATTCAGTATTGTCAGGTTTTTGACGGAGGAAACTGATTTTCAGCATTTGGTCCATCCTCATGTACATCTCTGACAAACACTTTTTGCAAAGCTTAAGTCAATATTTTTAGATATTATTCAATTTATGTGGATGACGTGTAATCAAACATCGCTCGCCAGATATTGTTTAATTTATATGGATGAGGTATAATCAGACATTGCTCATGCACATTTGATTTTGTCTAAAATGTCAATGCATCACGTCACTGATGCCGGCGCTTCACAATTTACTTGTAACAAAGTGATCTAGAGTGAGTTACTACTTTTGACTTTTAATGTAGAAAATGACAATTTACCCTCAAACACAGAATAATTAAGTGTTTTGTTGAGATGCGTAAAATGGCCATTATAAAACTAGTGAAAAACATGATCATAACCGAACCACAATCGCTGGAGAAGCAACTGTAGGAACCAGTCAGCTGCTGCACTTTAACTGCATGCCGGCACTCAAAGGCAAATGAAGAAAAATTCTGTTTTATTTTCTGCTGCTAATGTAGTGATGATGCAAAGTGGACAGTTTGTCCCCAAGAATGGACATGCCCTGGACTTCAAATGAAGTATTGTTAGGTTAGGTGACCTGTGGCCAAGGATCTGGGGGCAGTTGACAACAGACTTTGGTACTGTATGGACATGGGTTTTCCCTGCCTTAACATTATGCAGACCAAAGACAGTGACATCTGCGATACTTCCACAACATGCTTTGTGTTGAATTATCTGCAGCAAAGTGACTGGAGTCTTTCACTTCATTGGTGTCAGAAGTGATATGGTAGGCCTGGAGTTTTGAAGTAATTGCAGACCATTCTGACAAGAAGACTTGCCATTGTTCAGGCTTGTTTGGCAGTTGGGCTACAGACAGGTTTGAATTAGCATATACATACCACATGTGTTTACCTAAAAGTCAGTGATCTGATTTGACTTTTTAATTTTTACAATACTGAATTGTGTCGACTTTTCTGATCCTTCATATCAGTTTTGTGGCCTCTTTAAAATTTTTACCGTGGAGTTTCCCGAGTTTCCCATACTTTATCATAGCATTTATACATGATTTTTTTCTGGACGGCATTTCTGACATGAATACATGTAAATGCTCAATAATTTTGCTACATTTGCTTGTGTGCATTATACACTATACAATGGCATACAAACTTTACATCAATTATGCCTTTAAAAACGAAATACGGAGTGTCATTCCTTTTTTGGCACAGTCACAAGCAGAGCAGATTGTGAGAAGAAGAGGGGAGAATGGAGGGAAGCTGACATGGGATTGTCTTTTAAACATGGACAAGGAGTTTTCATCTGATTTAAATGTGCAGACTGAAAAAGGATGGATATCATACAAAGAAAAATATTGGCATATAGTCATGGGTTCTCTAAAGGATTATAGAAGCATAATTTCACTGGACAAGGCCACCTTTGAACAGAATATACCATATAGCACACTAAAATGTCTGTTTGCTATCTATGAGGGGAAACTGCCTCGTAGAATACAAGATTGCTGGTTTCTTATAACTGCAAAACCTTTCTTTCTATTGAATGAAGAACTAGATAAGCTATTTGAACAATGTAAGACAACACTGTGCGATTGCCTTCTAGAAAACTAAAAAAGAAGCAAAGGTCTCCCAATGAAGGCAATTGCAAATTTGGCGCACACTTGTGTGGATGAATTGGCAAATTTTATTTGGAAATCTGTGGGGGAAATGAGCAAAGAAGAAAAGCCATTTTCGCAAATTGTAGAGAACATAAAGCAGAATGGAGAACATGATGGATTTTATGAGCTGTTGTTTTCAGGAATTCCCACTGAAGTGCCATCAAGCAGAGAACAAATAATCATTCTAACTGGGGTAGCACGCGGTCACCTCTTTGGATGAGGAATGACAAGCAGTTGAAATGTGCATGGTGTGGAACATCAGGAAATCTAACCATTCCCTGTGCATGGTGCACAGGTGCTTTGTCAACAGACTGTTCACATGCCCCTTCTGACACAGATGGCACTGAGGCAAAATCAGACTGTAGACAAGGTGCATCAGGACCAATGTCTCAACTTCAGCAGTCACAAGGGTGCTTGGAGCCGCATGAAACTTTACTCCGACGTGTATACCATGCTATAGATTGTGTGAGGCGTCATCTCAAATCCCTGCATAATCTCCATTCATGTCATGGATGAATCAGATTCCAGAATTCTCTTAGAAGATGCACTTAATGACTTCATTTTAGAGATATTCTGTCAAAATAAATAAGAAAGTTGTTGGCTTTCATGTTTTCACAGGTTGACGGCATTTCTGGCAACCAAATGTGAAATGTGTAAATTTGTAAATAATCATCATTATGGTGACCTGAAAAAGGAACAAAATTTAAAGATGAATTCAGCAATGCCAGAGGAGGTAAGAGGTCAAATAAATGCTTTTTCTGCAGTTACGGCTTTCTTACACTGGTAACAGAAAAAACACAGGCTGGATGTGAGACCCAAATCATCCCCTGGCACACCTGGAAGAGATTTGAACTATTTTAGTATACATGACTGCTTGACTCAGAATCCATGTACCCTTGTGAGTGGAGGGGAGAAAGTCAATGCAGCATTGGATTTTATCTCAACATTATAAAAGATCAACAGGGTCTGGGATTTTAGTTGTCATGGCAAGCACCCGTTGTCTCCTCAACTATGCAGTATCTTTGACACCGGACCTGAAATGGAAATGTATTTCGCATAATTTCTTTGAAATACATGTCAGGTGTAAAATGAACTGCTGCCGATGAAACATCTTTGTTACATAGCTGGAACATCAGCAACTCGTACATCAACACCGCCATATAGACTTGTGTGGAAGTAAAACTAAAGTGGACAAAAGCATCTCATATTAAATAATACCCTTCAGACTGCAGAAATATGTGCACTACTTACCTGCAACATTTATAACAATATATACAGTATATATGCATTTCTTAATTAGTTTTTTCAACAGGATGTAGTCCAAGCCAAGAGTACATTTTATGTACATCATTCTGTGCAGTGGATGATGGACTCTAAGAAAACGGGGAAGAGTGTAGTGATGAAGCAAAGGGGCCAGTTTGTCCCCAAGAATGGACATGCCCTGGACTTCAAATGAAGTATTCTTTGGGGTTGTGTTTGTCTCACCTTCCCAGACAGAACCTTTGTGTAAGGTGACCTGAGACCCGGTGGCCAAGGATCTGGGCGCAGTTGACAACAGACTTTGGTACTGTATGGGTTTTCCCTGCCTTAACAGTATGTAGACCAAAGACAGTGACACCTGCGACACTTCCAGAACATGATTTGTGGTGAATTATCTGCAGCAAGGTGACTGGAGTCTTTCACTTCACTAATAGGGAATAAATTATTAGCATTAGTTCCCTTGCTTAAAAATCTAGAAAGATTGAGACCTACTCTCTTCCTAAAATAATAGCTTGTAGATTGTTACATCAGTGTGGCTTGTTACTTTATGACTTTATGCAGCAGACCTTGCTAAGTGATACAATACCCAGGTCGGTGACGTCACCGTAGGAACTCCATGTAACAAGACAAAATAAGTCACAACAATAGCTAGATAGTTCTTTCTTAAAAATAAAGCACGGAACAATAAATAAATAAATAAATAAATGAATGAATAAATAAATAAATAAATGAATAAATAAATAAATAAATAAATAAATAAATAAATAAATGAATGAATAATATAAACAAATAAATAAATAAATAAATAAATAAATAAATAAATAAATAAATAAATAAATAAAAAAATAAGATAAAATAGAAATTGAAAACCTTTAACCGCATTCGAGAACCACATTTAATCAAGACAGTAAACAATTTGTAAATGCTGCAACAATACACTTCCCAATCACAGCTGTTCAAAAAAGTCGATGTGACATTTTCCCTTGAGTTTTTTCATGATATTATTTATACTAAGATAAGATGATCGGAAAGAGCAAAAATGGAATTTCTTTAATATTTTTGTGTTGTATAAACTATATTGGAATTTTCGCCAGTCTACATAAAGTGACATGCAGCTTGACATAATACAAACTAAGAATTCGACAAATATAAATGAAAGTTTAGAAAGCTGCAATCCTGAATAGATTTCTTTCTTCTTGTTGCAACTGGCAGCGCGTTTCACAGCTTAAAGGTATACGGAAAGAATGCTTTACCAAAAAATAAGAAAAAAATTAACTCGCATAACTGCCAATGTTGCCTGCGAGCGTACATCATATCTGAATCTGTCATCAGCTGTGAGAGGTAATAAATCTTGAAGGTACCTCAGCGCAATTCTGTTGACTGTTCTATGTCAAACGACTGTTTCTTTCTTTCTTTTTTTTCTCTCTTTTGGGGGGGGGGGGGGGGAAGCTGTGTTCAGACAAAGTTTCCGCGATCCAATTTCGTTGTAAACTTGCTCATGACTGATGTAACGACGTGAACCAGGAGCTGCCCTAGCGGCTGTCTGTTGCACATTTGCTATTCTTTTTCTCTCCCGAGCAATTTCCACGCACCGCGTTCCCATCCTAAAAAATAAAATGTCTTTTGGTAGAACATCTATCAAGTTAACACTGAAAACTGCGTATAATGCAGACTGTCTTCATTGCCCTAGTGCAATTGAAATGGATACTACCTTGCGAAATCAAGTCTGATTTTAACAGAGGTCCTCTGCACCTAGGTTCCTTTTGGTTGTCAATACTCCTCCCTTCACTGTTCAACCTGGATGAAAACGAGTTTCCCGTTTCTTGCCGATAATCATTTCTTTTGTTTTACTTGGATTAAATATCAGGAACCACTCAACCCACTATCCAGAAACGAAATGTAAGTCTTCATTATTTCATTTTAAAACAACAAAGCGATCATCACCATCTTATGGTGGCACAAAAGCGCAAACTAAAATATTTTTCTTTCTCCATAAAAATGCGAAGACAAAAACAAGAAATTAAGAAAACAGAACAGCGAAAACAAGAAAACACGAATACAAAAATACTAAAATAAAAAACGCGAAAGAGAAAATGCGAAAACACAACCGCGAAAATACGACAGAAATTATGTCGTGTTTTCGCACTCGCATTTCGTGTTTTCGTATTAGCGTTTTCTTGTTTTACTGTTTTCTTTTCTTGATCGAAAATGTCACAACCTGACATGGGAAGTAATTTGTGATTTTTGGAATTTCACGTGCATGCTTTTTCAAGATGAGATTTATATAATTATATCATGCATATATGCACATCATTTACGTAAGCTAACAGAATTAATCTACTGAACACACCAACTTTTATGGTTTATACTTGTATTTTACAAATGAATTAAAAGAAAATGAATGGACGCATGATGGAATAACCCCGCTTGATTGGTGACCCTGTTGTAACGGGGTGGTTTTCTAATACATTATTATTATTATTATAATTATTATTATTATTATTATTATTATTATTATTATTATTATTATTATTATTATTATTATTATTATTATTATTATTATTATTATTATTATTATTATTATTATTATTATTATTATTATTATTATTATTATTATTATTATTTTTATTATTATTATTATTATTATCATTATTATTATTTTTATTATTATTATTATTATTATTTTTATTATTATTATTATTATTATTATTATTATTATTATTATTATTATTGTTGTTGTTGTTGTTGTTGTTGTTGTCGTCGTTGTTATTGTTATCGTTATTGTCATTATTATTATTATTATTATTATTATTATTATTATTATTATTATTATTATTATTATTATTATTATTATTATTATTACATCTCGTTAATACTTACGAGAACAGCTTGGCGGACGGCCATGATACCAAGATCGAGCAAACAGGTAAAACGGATATTAGAAAGCACACTTTTATTCATGTAGCATTAATGATATTATTTAAGGTAAATATTAGACTTTGATCCTTGAACTAAACTCTGTACACAAGCTAACAAGCGTACAAGTAAACAAACAAACTTAGAACCCATCATGTCTGACGAAGTTGATGCTGATTCATTGAAGTCCTGGTGACAAAATTGCCAGCGCCAAGAACCAAGAGGACAAGTCCTTCTTGGGTAATGTTTGTGCCGGAAAATAATATTTCGTTGGAAAAACACTGGGTCGTTAATAGAGTGTTTTGACATAAAAGTAATAATATTTACACCGACATGTCACGTCACATGAAAAAAAATGCATTTACTATTTGTGGCTGGAACAATGTGTGCATCATGCACCGAAACGTGACCGTGAATTTCACTGGCATATGTCCCAGAACTCTGGTTCGGTGGTTGATCACTTAAAAGGATTGTTATTTAATAGTTTTCATTGTAATACATAATTGAGCTCTTTGTGGCAGAGGTTTCTTTTCTACACGATTAAGTCCAGCCAGCATGTTTTAAGCTACATTACTGCAAATGATTAAAGTGCATGCTCTTGTATGCATCTATAATCGTGCAAAATATTATATCAATTATTGGTATCATATCAACGAAGTTTGTACAGCATTTATGATTTTTTATGTTTAAGGAATTTACAGAACGAAATTAAACATAATTGAGGTAGGTGTGCATGATCAAACTTGCGTCCATATTGCACATTGCTTTTAAAATTCTACTGATGAAGCATTTAACTTAACAGCTGATTATTTCTGTCTGATTTTACTTTAACGGAATTTTTTGGGTTGAAACCCTTGCAGGAGACCCAAATATTGAAAGATATGTCACTCCAAAGAATGCACATGGAGGTCTACAAGGAAACCCACCCACATGCAAATGCCAAACTACAGCTTACACCATGTGTGCTGCCCAGTATCTTGTCAGAAAAAGTACCATACATCATAAAAAATTACAAGATCACGTGTGTTCAACAGGTACATATAAATTTCCACCATAGAGCTGTGACGCTTTTTCGTAGTCTGTCTGCAAAGTGGCTCTGCACACTGCTTTTTGTTTGGTCGATCGGTCATGTATAATGTGTGTGTGAGCGATCTGTCGCGTTACCGATGCACCCCAGTCACGAAGTTTCGGTTTTGTGTCGCGATTAGTTTATTGCAGATCTTCATTTGTAAAGCATCACTGGTTACATTTCTCCACAAAATAAAATTATACATTAGGCCCTATTATTTGAATGACAAAACCCGGGAAAAGCATGACAGTGTGTATGGTCCTCTTTACCACGAGAAAGGCCAAAATTTGCAGAAAACCCAGTGAAATAGGCTTGGCATACAATTAACGCTCCCGACAACCTTGCATACCCGCACCCAAGTCAAAGTCACGAAGAATGAATGTGCACTAATTGCCCCATCCCTCTTTCAACTCCATTTTGAGGGAAATGGAAACTTTGTTGACTGCAAATTGACTTACTTTGCGTTACTGTTAAATGGCGATTGAAGTGCTTGTCGCACTGTCAGATTAATTATGTAAGCAAACACAGTTCGTCTTGGCAGGCAAGAAACAATTACCCATGCGTCCAAACTGTAACTTCATCACCTCGGTCATGGTGTACTATTGGCCTCTATGTCTGATCTAGGAAACGAATAGAGTTGGTTCTTCATATGTTACAATGCACAGTATTATTACTGATACAACATTGAAACTAATGGATACTCAACACAAAAAAGGCGTTCTAGTTTTTTGGGTTTTTTTTTCACTTTTGAAAATTATAGTGTATGCAGGGAGTGGTGTTTGTTTATCAGTAACAGGACTCTTGTCTCAGTTGTCACCTCGTCATGATCATGATGTATGACGACCGCCCATCTGGCATGGTGTATACAGCATGGAACGTTGGAACGTGCATACAAAACGACATTTCTCTCTATCTATCTATCTTTCTATCTGTTTGTTTTACATATGTTTTACTTCTCTAAAGGGGGTGGGGAATAAAAAGAGGATTTAAAAATAGTTGGGGGCTAATTCAAATTCTTCTCCTTGTTTAAATAGAAAGTAATAAGCATATATATATATATATATATATATATATATATATATATATATATATCTAACTGTACGTGGAATAACATGAAAAAATAGCAATATACATATTTTTAAACAAATAGAACGGGGATGGGACTGCCATATACATTTACATAGAGACGAAGGTACTCTCTGTCTGTCCGCCTGTCCGTCTGTCTGTCTGTCTGTCTCTTTCCCTCTCTGTCTCTCTCTGTCAAGCAATCTTACAACTTATTTTTTGTTTATCAATCAATTTTGTAGACAGCGTTGATTAAAAGCTAATTGGTCGATCTGCTTTAAATAATGGTCTTTTGAAAGATAAATATATCATCTACTAACCGATTATTTTTGTTTTTCCGTCAGATGTTTCCTTCCGAGACTTTTGTAGCTCATAAAATGAATTAATTGTTGATGTTCAGATTGATTATCAAAGCATTCCATTATTATGTAATTATGAATTTTATTTGTAAACAAAAATACGGTTCCTGAATATTGGTCTAGACTTTTATTTTACACATGCAAAACCCTTTTCTATCGATTATTTTTGAAGAAATGCAAACAAAATGTGCAATATGATTCCCTCTTGTAAACTGAATTATGAAATCCTTAAAAATAATCGTACCTATATGAAACTTGTTTCCAAGAAATCTATGTATCTGTACAATAAATAAAATGTACGATTTTGTGGGTGAAATGTGAAACTTTGTTCATCTATGCAACATCAAAGTCGCTGGATTGTTGCGCGCGGCTCCGCCACCTTAATCGCCAGCTGTTGATGTATGTCATATGTTCAGATAGTGGTTCCTGTGACCCCAACCTCCTCCTGTCCAGCATTGCCAAATAGGAACTAGTGGTGTGCTTGTCTTGAAAGCTGTTTTCGAAAGCCGGCACCAATATGTCATAAGACTGCATTGTTTAACTGGTCAGCTGGCTGAAAACATAACCCTCAAGTAGAAGTTGGAATCTGGTCTTAAACTACTTGTCAAACAAAACAGTCTTTCCTGTGTGGATCGATTGCATGCCTCTGCTAATGACTGAAGATGTTTCATAAATCCATTGCATGATGTCTTGTAATCATAAAAAGTTCGACTTGGCAGGGGAATATCATATAGCTTCCATCCCCTCTTACTGAAGATCTTGGAGGTGTAGTGAAGAAATCCACGTTTGGAGTAGGCATTGATGTTTCTTGACACTGGGTATCGCTCCTTAGTGAAAACTTGTGAGGTGCTGTGTAAAAATCCACATTTGGAGTATGTGGAGGTAATTCCTGAAATGATGGTACACTGTATCTGTTTGTAACCTCCAGAACTGGGATCTCGTCGTCTATTGTGCCAAGGCCTGCCAGAAGTAAATGCTGGTTCAAATGGTTGGAATCTAGGATATGGGATGATTGCTGCCTTTTATGTTTGTGATTCCCCTCTGGAAATGCATTGGTTTCTTGACATTAGTCTGGTCTCCATAGCCTTCATCTGTGTATGTACTGCTGTAAACATAGCCTCATCCATTTATCTCTAGAGCTCTGCAGCCATTTTATCAGACTGGTCTGCCCTTTCTTAGGCCTCAGCAGCAGCTGACTGTGCAACTTGCTACTGTTGCCTACATTGTTGCAGTATTGAGGTTTTCAGAGCATCCACGGTAACTACCACGAAGTGTGAATAGTGTTAAATACCCTCAGTTTAATACATTAGATGCCATAAAATTGGACGAAAAAGTATTTGATATGGAAAAAAAAAATCTGCATCAAATATCACAGAATTTTCCAGAAAATTCTTTCCTTTTTGTAAATGTTAGGCCGGTTACTTTTGCTCAGGTAATGTGGTGCAAAAATACAGGGCAACTTTCATGATATGTAATTGAAAAGGAACAGAGGAAAAACCTACAAAAGGGTACAGATGGACCAGAAGTATTACTGACAGGATATAAATGACAATGGATTTAAATATTTTAAATGTCTATCGTCGCTCTCAAATTTTGTCAAAAACATCTTAAACATTTTGGGTTATGATAACAACAAATTATCCTTTTGCATTTATTTGATTCATGTAATAAGTTGCAAATATTTATATAACTTTGCTAAACTCAGCATGTATCCAAATTATAAAAATATTGATATCTTCATGCAGAATATTTTTGAATTCAATTTTGTATTCAATAATGATTTTTGTTTGAACAACTCAAATGGACCCCTATATATATATATATATATATATATATATATATATATATATATATATATATATACATATATATATATATATACATATATATATGTATATATATATATGTGTGTGTGTGTGTGTCTGTGTGTGTGTGTGTGTATGTATGCATACACACACAAAGACAGCTGACTTATTGTTTGCTTTTTGAAAAATTGAAGAAACCGGATGGTCAATTCTTGCCAAACGTAGAGAAATATCAAAACTGGCATTAATGTACACACCTGTTAACAAGCTCGTTCCTGATTCATTGTGCTCAATATTTCTTACTGCTTCTACTGGGGGTAACCAAACCTATCAAACTTGTCAGCAATTTAAGCTTCCCCATTTGCGTGCTCGTACTGAACTCTTGGATAATTCATTTTCCCCCTCGACTATTAGGCTGTTGAATCAGTTACTTCTAGCAACTAGAAATTCACTTTCAAGCAAAATATTCAAGTCAAATATTATAAAGCCAGTGGTCAGAGCTATCAAATTACCTGAATTATATAATTTGGGTGACCGATTTCTCGCAGTTCAACACACCCGACGTCGCCTGGGTGCAAGACAATTAAATTCTCACTTGTTTAAGATCGGCGTGAAAGATACATCTTCATGTGATTTTGGGATATCCAATGAAGATGCTTGACATTACTTCTTCACATGTCCATTTATGCTGTTCAGCGATCAGTTCTCCATACTACGGTTTCCTTGTATGCTCCGTTCACATTGTAGACAATTTTATACGGCTACCCTGAATGTTCTCTTGAAGTAAATATTGTAATTTTTTCAGCAGTACACGAGTATATTTCCGAAACCGGCCGCTTCAAACCGGCAGGCACAGGTTAAATTTTAAGGTAAAACGAACACATGTCGGATTCTGCTACAATGCTAGCTTATGACACACATTTGCAAACCTAATATAGTAATAAATTACATAGCCCCACTATCTGTTACGTCACTGTGTTCGTCATCTTATTATTTGTCTAATGCGCCTAGTTCTGTCCAGTTTATATGTTGTCCTTTCTCGCAAGAGGGATTCGAATAGGGTTTTGTCCTTTTTTCCCAATTGCTTAGGTTATTATATTGTATGTTAATTTCGATGTATTTGATCAATAAAATATGTTCAAATGAACATGGGCTTGCATGAGTTAACTGTTAAAGTTTCCTTTTGTGGGAGAATGGCAGACCCACGCCTGCAATAACCGTGTCAACACAAAATCAATCAAAACAAAATCTGGTCTTCTTATCAGTGTGGGGTTGTATCATGATATTCTGGACGGTTTGAAATTATATGCAGACATTCCATATCCCAGCTTAAACCTAGGCTGTCTTTGAATGAAAATATCTGTAAGCATTTCCAATACCACTAATTTGTGTCTTTAATATTAACAATGTACACCTTCAATTGTGGCCAGTATTTTTTCAATTTAGTAATTTCTTGCATAACAATGTACACACTGACAGTACAAAATGGTTAAGCCATATCTATCTACTGAAATGAACAGGTGCAGCGATTTATCCCTTGTCCCCCTCAGTGCACAGACTTCACACACACACACACACACACACACACACACACACACACACACGCGATTTGGTGGCTTGATTTGTTCTGTGTGTATTTTTGCTGTTCTCGTCCCTTTTCTCTTCCTTTTTGGAGGGGGTGGGTAAAGTGTTAAGGGATGTAACACACACACACACACACACACACACACACACACACACACAGTGGTCCCTGCTCTCTTTGTCGTCACTTTTCCTTGCCTGAACGGTTGGCCACATATAGCAGGTTCCATTACATATGTGTAGGCCTTATACTAGACGAAAGTAGACATACAATTTTTATGACGGCAGGTGATCTTAACTCAGCTTTCTCTCTCTCTCTCTCTCTCTCTCTCTCTCTCTCTCTCTCTCTCTCTCTCTCTCTCTCTCTCTCTCTCTCTCTCTCTCTCTCTCTCTCTCTCTCTCTCTCTCTCTCTCTCTCTCTCTCTCTCTCTCTCTCAATCTGCAAACTTGATTATATGTAATGGTCGGTTTCGCCGTGATAAAGGTATAGGGAAGTTCACTCGTTTTATCCCTCCTGGACGATGCGTTGTTGACTACCTCATATCTAATCGTTCATGTGTGAACTATATATCTTACATTGAGATCGACACGCTTAGAGTAGAATCTGATCACTGTCCCGTTGCTTTTAATTTGAAATTTGGACCTAAATGTAGGCCATCAGTGCAGAAATCGGAGATTGAAAATCATACACTTTAGGTTCTGTTATTATAAATGGGATTCACATGTACATTTATGTACTACGAAGAATTGAAAACCAAGGTCGCAAAAAAAAAAAAAAAAAAAAATGCGGATTTCCTAGGTACGCTTTCCCCTGAAAATACTGTGGAAGATGTCTGTGCTGGATTTTATAGATTTCTGGGCAATGTTATTAAAAATGCTTTCCAGAATGCAATTTGCACTCCAAAACAAACTTGACATCAAATCGCTGGTTTGACAGTAAATGTAAGGCTTTAAAAGCTCAAGCACATAATTTTGTAAAATGTAATGACTTCTCTGACAAAAAAACACTCGAAATTTAACCAGTTACAAAAAGAATATAAACAAGTGGTGCAGCAAAAACGTAGGCAGTATATGTATAAAGTGAGGATTCAGCTCGAAACCTTGCGTTCCATCAACCCTAGCGACTATTAGCGTTTTCTGAAAGGTTTATCAAACAAGAAAGCTGGCAATGAAATAGATTTACAGAATTGTATCTTTTTTTAGAGTCTACTTCCCCACCTGCTACATAGTACTTTGATTTGCAATGGTGTATATTAGAAATGCTAATTTGGATGAGATACATGACGAATCAGATCTTCAAAAAATATCTTAATTTTACGAGAAAATCTTAATTCCTTTATAACTGATAGTGAATTAAAAACACATCTAAGAAACCTTTAAACCCATAAAGCACCAGGTAGAGATGGAATTGGTGCCGAATTTTTTATATATGCAGAGTCTCTCCTGACTTGCCCACTTCTGTGTCTTTACAATTTCAACCTTAAGTGTGGTAATTTCCCTGTTCAGTGGTCAGAAGGCATAATGAATACGCTTCACAAATCTGGTAACAAGGCAGACCCTGCTAATAAAAAGAAAATTACTGTGCCCCTCATACTGGGAAAACGTTTTGAATCTATACTTAATGGTCGACTGATATCGAAGAATAATACGTTTGAAGATGATGATATGTTCCAAGGTGGTTTCTGTCAGAACAAAAGAAAAAATGATAATGCTTTTATTCCGGTACGCCTCATTAAAAAGCAAAAATTCCTCGGGAAACTTTTGTATGTATGTTTTGTCGATCTTGACCAAAGCGTTCAATTATGTTGACCCTCTTTTATAAACTCCGACAAAGAGGTATATCTGGAAATTATTTGGATGTCTTGAGGAATATGTTTGGTAAATCTAAGAACAAGGTAAAATGGCTCGGCTTTCTAAGCGAAAGTATGAATTGCTCACATGGGGTACTACAAAGTGGAATTATCTCCCCAAAACTGTTCAATGAGTGCCTTTCTGATATTAGAGACCACTTAACAGACGAAGTAGGTATATTTTAAGATGAATTGCTGTGCTACTTATCATATCCTGATGATTTGGTGCTTTTGTCTGACACGGAGGCTGGCCTTCAATACCAGGTAAACCTATTGAAGAACCATTGTCAAAAATGGCACTTTATAATTACTTCGCCCAAAACAAGAATTATGGGGTTTCATAAACGTAAACATACCCCGTGTATTTATATCAGTGACCAGTTACTGAAAACTGTCTCACAATATAAATGCTTGGGTATTTTCTTTGATTCAAACAAGACACAGATCTTACAGTCAACACATACAGATCTCGCTGAGCAGGCAAATCGAGCAATAATCTGCGACATAAAAATGTACTATGGATCAATGGGCAAGCCTACCCCATCATGCATGTTTTAATTATTTGATGCCCAAATTATTCCTATTCTGGAATATGGTTGTGAAGTGTGAACCTCTGTGAGACCATGTGATGTGATTAAAAGTATACTATAAAGTTTTTTTAAAAGAATGTTAGGTGTAAGACAGCAAACAGCAACCCTAGGTGTTTACATGGATACAGCAAGATTCCCCTTATTTATCAGACAACGGGTCAGATTAATTGAATATTGGTTGTATGTCTTAACACTGCCATCTGAACATGTATTGAAATCAGCGTACAATATGCTACTCGAGACGTATAATGCAGGATTTCACCTTTATAAAAGAATAATTGTGTAGGGATCGTATCTTATAGAGTGAACCTATGCTTCACTACCGAGAAGATGACAAAAAGCTGAGATTATAAAAAGTTTTCAAAAAGAATCTTGCTTAGAATCATGTGTACAAAGTGTACCTAGCGTTACATACATTCAGTGTATTGCCAGACTTAGATTGAGCTCTCACCAATTACAAATAGAACGCAGTGTCAAACCTAAACCTCTTATTGCCGCTTCTGTCTGCGGTGTTATTGCGGAGTTGTGGACGACAAGCCTCACTTATTTATACAATGCCTAGTTTCCGTGGATGAGCGCAATGAATTGCTTGAAAAGGCACAAAGCCTCTTGCCAAATTTCATGGAAATGGTAATAATAGGATTCGGGATTCGGGATTCAGGATTCAGGATATGTTTATTCAACCAAATTGTGCAGAGTCTGGAAACGGAAATAATAGAGAAATTTCTTGCAATTATGTCATGTACAGATACTAATATCCAGTTTACCTAAGCCAAGTTTTTGCACAGGTGTCTTCCAAAGCAGATCTGAATTAGAAATATGTAATTAGAAGCAAAGTGGTCACCACAGTGTAACTCAGCATTATTTGTCAAGATTGTTTAGATGTGTCACAAGTGTGCAACGATTATGCTCATTCACAATCCAATTAAATATTGCCTGGATATCCACTTGTATTGTACAATTTATAACCAAACTGTGAAAGACTTAAGAGAATATTTGTATGACCATCTTCAGGTGTGCTTGCATGACACTGCCCTGATATATCGCTATTACCGTGACATAAGGGTACAAAGCCAAGCTTAAAAACACGTACATTATATATGTAGAAAGCATTTGTCATGGGTACCATAGGGTACACTAGTTTCCCATAGCCAGTTTATACATTTTACCTGTAGAATGCATTAGCCTTGGGTACCATAGGGTACACTAGTTTCCCCCAGTCATATTTTGTTTTTCCAAGAATTCTTTCTTTTTTATTTATGGCCAGATTTGTCCGCAGTTTTTCTCGGACCTTACTATTCCTAAAACCACCAAACTTGTCATGGTAAATGACCTACCAGTGTAATTAGGCACCTGACTTGGAATAGTCATGACGATTAAAATTATGCAAATGAGGGGCAATTAAAATTTTAAAAGCCCCATATCTTCTAAACTTTTGGAGATAGACACAAAGTTCTAACTTACACATATAGGTTTGAGACAAGTGATAGATCCAATTGCATACAAACAAAACTTGTGGAATTTTAATGTATGCTTGCTGTATGACCTATCTCTTGACCTCTGTGGTGCAGGAAAGCATTTTGCATTGACAATTAATTAGTTTGAACCTGTCTCGCAGGCAGCTTTCTATCCATGCATGCTAGCTGTATGATTTGGAATGTTTCGGTCTTGCAGCGGAAAAAACTCTGAGTAATGAGGCTGTCAGTAAAATTCAGAGAATCTCTTTCTATTCATGCAGGAACAGATTGACTTCATGCTGCCATATGTACCGCACAGGCTATAGTTTCCACTAGTGCAGAACAGACCTGTCAATGCACCATGACTAAACCTGGGGTCCTAGGTGGCCTGTTTTTGCCTGAGGCAATGTCAGTCTGCTGAGCTTATCAGTCCCCAGGAAAAACAGGCTCCAGACTTCTAGGCAGAACAAGCCTGAGTGTGCTCTCTGTTAAAAATAGACTAAATACAGAGCTGAGTCGGCCAGACCAAGGAGGGTAGAATTTGTGTCATATCAGTGGACACTTTAATGTCTTTGTTTTCTTGTAACCAGTGAGATGAAGCCTGTTCTTCATAGCCAATACTGAGACAGTATAGATTTGTCTTGGTTCACAGGTACATGTTTATGTAGTTTATTGACAGCTTCTGTTAAAATTTGTTTATGTAATGAAGGAAGAAAGACAGTTTTGTATTGCATGTATACACATCCCCTTGAATTATAATATGTATACACTGTACATATATATATGTGTGCATGTATGAATGATGTACATATACATGCACTCATACTCATCCATACTGCCCAGACGGGCTGACCCTCTCAAGAGTGGGCACTTTTCTCTGATGCCAAGGGTACCCACTTTAGAGAGGTTTCACTGAATTAGTAAACACTGGAATTTTCTTTCTTTCTTTCTCTCTCTCTATCTATCTTTCGTCCTTTTCTTCCTTTCTTCCTTCCTTCCTTCCTTCCTTCCTTTCTTTCTTTCTTTCTTTCTTTGTTCTTCACAACCAAGATGGTCTGGAGATTTTCTCAAGCATTTTTTTTCGAAAACCACCAAACTTGTTCTGCTGACTGACCTAACCAGTGAAATTGTGAATCTCATTTGGAATAGTGAATTTTGTTGTTTACAAACATGCAGCTGGTCAATCTAACAAAAATCAACATGTTACCATCAATTACCGGAACTTTACAAATTTAAGTCAAGCTGATTTTATCAATGACCTTTTATACGTTCCTTGGGACATTGTGAAAATATTTGAAGACCCGAATGACTCCTGGGAAACGTTTAAAGATTTATTTTTTGAAGTCATTGATAAACATACACCCCTGGTGCAAAAACGAGTACGCAGCAAATCAGAACCCTGGATCAATAGTGAAGCGATGGACATGATTCACGAAAAAGACTACCACCAAAGAAAGTTTCTTCAAAGCAAAAACTCTGATGCAGATCCAGAGCTAATACATAATATGCAACAGGCCTTCAAGTATTCCCGTAACCAACTACTGACAACAATTCGGCGTGTAAAATCAGAGTACTATGCGTCAATAATAGAGGAAAATCGGTTCAACCCAAAGTCGCTTTGGAAACTTTTTAAAATCACTATTGCCTGGTTCCAAATCACCAGCGCCAAGTAAGCTGGTCAAAGATGGTTTATCTTTTGATGAACCAACTGAAATAGCAAACAAGTTTAATGAATATTTTACTTCTATTGGTAATAATCTCACAAATGAAACCAGCCAAACAGATCCTCCGATAATACCTAAAAGAACTAATGATCTGTTTGAACTTCCAATGGTCGATGAGACACATGTGAGAAAGATTATTGAACAGATGCCTAATGGTAAGGCAACAGGCCTTGATGGTATAAGTGTTCGACTTCTTAAGAGCAGCCTTGAGGTCACCTTGCCCGTGGTAACCTGGATACTTAACCTCTCCTTAAAGACCGGTATAGTCCCAGACGACTTCAAGGCTGCAAAAGTAACACCCATACACAAGGATGGAAATAGTGAGGACAGAAACAACTATCGCCCAATATCAGTTCTGTCAATTATGAGCAAGGTTTTAGAAAAGATTGTACATGAAAGTTTCTACACGTTTTTAAACTCACGTGATCTTTTAGTAAATCATCAATCAGGTTTTAGACACTTGCATTCACTGAGACTGCACTTGTTGAGTTTTATGATTAGCTTCTTTTAAACATCAACAATGGCAAGCTAAACGTTGCTATATTGAGAGATTTACGGAAGGCTTTTGACACAGTAGATCACAAGGTTCTTATCCAAAAACTGAAAGCCTATAGTGTTGAAAGCACCTCACTTGCCTTCTTTCAGTCATACTTTCCCAACAGGAGGCAATGCGTATCTATTGCAGGGAAAATATCGGAGCCTCTCCCTGTTACAGTCGGCATCCCCCTAGGGTCAATCCTAGGACCGTTAATGTTTTTATCATTTATAAATGAGCTGCCAGATATGCTTATGGATGCTCAGGCTCATCTTTATGCAGATGACACAAGTATTCTCTGTTAGGACAAAGACATTGGAGCACTAAGTTTAAAATTAAATCGAAATATGGCTAAGGTCTCTGAATGGTTCTATCAGAACAAGCTTATATTGAACATTCCTAAATCAATTATTTTTGGTTCCCACCAGCGTTTTTCAAAATGCAATATTGATGGCTACAATATTTCAGTTTATGGTTCAAGTATGCGACAGGTCAATGAAGCTAAACTGCTTGGTGTTATTTTTGATTCTGCATTGACCTTTCAGGCCCCCATTGACAAAATATGCAAAAAGATTTTACAAAAACTTGGACTTCTGAAGTACCTGAGAACAACTCCACCCCAAGACTGCACGAAACTACTGTTCAATGCTATCGTTAAACCCCATTTTGAGTATTGTGATATTGTATGGGGTAACTGTAGTGCAGGACTGTTTGACAAGGTGTACAAGCTCCAAAAACGTGCTGCTCGAATACTCACTGGTGCCTCTTTCTTAGATCATACCGAGCCCTTATTCCAACAACTACAGTGGAATACTTTATATGACAATTTCAAATTCCACAAATTTATTTTAACATATAAAGCTTTACATGGGAAAACGCCCTTCTATATTCGTGATAGATTGGTCTTTACGAGTGAAGTTTCCACACGAAGTACCAGATCAACAAGCAAATCCCTCCTATATGTCCCTAAACCTAAAATTGATATATTTCGCAATAGTTTCTCCTACTCTGGCCCGTTCAATTGGAACAAACTTTCGGAATCTGTTCGTATGGAACCATCACTGGAAAAGTTAAAAAGGGGCTACTGGAAAACCAAGCCTTGAATTTTATTGACATTCTTCTTTTTATGTGTATATATTGTAAATATCTACTTCAGGGCCAAAATGTAAACTAGCGTCACGCTAATTTTGAAAAAAGTATGTAAAAAGGAAGTCATAATGATTAAAAGTATGCAAATTTTGGGGCAATTAAAATTTTAAAAGCTCCATATCTTACAAAATATTGCAGATATTCAAAATTTCAATGTGCATATACAGGTTTGTGACACCTGCCGATATAATGGACAGTATAAGTGAAATAGAATTTCAAATAATGCTAATTAGGCGCTTTGAAAAGTTTCAAAGTTGAATATCTCCAAAACTGTTATACATAGACATGACATTTCAACTTCAATATATAGGTTGCATCCAATCAACCATGAAACAAAGTTGTAGGATCTTCATTTATGCAAATTAGGTAAACATGCAAAATGTCAATCCTGAATAGCTTCAAAACTATTATAGATAGATGTGCCATTCCTACTTTAATTTATGGGTTTGTGGCAAAGCCCCGTCCAATGAGCTTAAGTTTTAGGCTTTCAATTTATGCAAATTAGGCTAATACACAAAATCAAAAAGTTGAATAGCTTCTAAACTAGTATACCTGGAAGTAGTGCCATTCAAACTTCATTTTCTAATTTTGTGACATGGCCACATCCAATGAACCAAGAACCAAAGTTGTAGCATTTTACTTTATAAAAATGAGGCTGATACACGAAATCTAGATTATGTTGAACAACGGCAAAGTGGGGCATTTCAAACTGGTCTCATTTTGAAGGCACCAGACAGCTTTGCTGTGAAGCAAATCTTCTTTTCTAGTTTTATTGTTACTCTATGAACTTCTTCAGTATTGAAGACTATTATATCAGTACTTTAAGAGATTTTATTGTACTCATAATAGACCTATTCTTACCGACTTATACCGAAATTTCCATTTTCTGGACCCTAATTAATTATGCATTCCACTGTCGGCCTGATTATTCAATCAGCAAGTGGCCGAGTCGGGCCCACGCCTTTGGATGTTCACAACGGATGCCAGGACTAACGCTAGTGATTAGTGCATGTATTGAGCTGAACAGTTCAAATCTTTTACCTAAAATGTCACATCAGTGGTGAACGTGCATTTTTAGTTTGCTGACGGTTTGATTTTTCATTAAACCCAAGCACATCCTGTGTTTTACTTTCTGATCCTTCCACGTGTAACCCGGCCAGCGTGGTCAAGCACAAAATGTAAACTGAAAAAGAAGATTTGCTCCACAGCAAATCCTTTAAAATTAGACCATTTTGAAATGATACACATTGCCATTTTCAACATCATACTTTGTGTATTGGCCTAATTTGTAAAAATCAAAATGGTTTTACCTTTGGTTCTAGGTTTATCGGATGTGGCTATGTCACAAACTTACAAACTGAAGTTTGAATGACACCACTATCTACAGCAGTTATGAAGCTATTCAAGATTTTAATTTTGTGTAATGCATAATTCGAGTAAATTAAGGGTCTACAACTTTGGTTCATGGTTAATAGGATGTCCCAAACCTACACATTGAAGTTGCAGTAGTACCTCTATGAATAATAGTTTTGAAGTTATTGAAGATTGAGATTTTGTGTATTAGCTTAATTGCATGAATTAAAATCCTACTTTGGTTCATGGTTCATTGGATGTACCTATGTCACAAACATACAGAGTGAATTTGAAATGACAGCTCTATAATAGTTTCGAAGCTATACAAGATTTAAATTTCGTGTATTCAACTAATTTGCATAAATAAATATTCTGCGACTTTGGTTCATGGTTCATTGGATGCGGCTATGTCCCAAGCATACAAATTAAAATTGGATATCACCTCTATGCATAATAGTTTTGAAGTTGTTTCAGATTTAAATTTTGTGTATTCAATTAATTTGCATAAATTAAATATTTACAGTTTTGTTTTATTGGATGCGTCTATGTTACAAACCTTTAGATTGAAGTTAGAATGGCACCTCTTTCTGCAATAATTTTGAAGTTATTCAAAAAGATTTACATTTTGTGTATTCACCTTATTTTCATCAATTAAAATTTCATAAGTTTGGTTTATGGTTAATTGGATTCGGCTATGTTACAAACCTTTAATTTGAAATTCGAACGGCACCACTATGTTTAATATTTTCAAACGATTCAAGATTTTAATTTTGAATATTCACCTAATTTGCATAAATTAAAAGCCTACAACTTTGGTTCATAGTTCATTGGATGTGGCTTTGCCACAAGCCTATAATTTGAAGTTGGAACGGCTACTTTACCTATAATAGTTTTGGAGATATTCAACTTTCAAATTTTTCAATGCCGCTAATCAGCATAATTTGAAATTCCACAACTTTCATTAACTGTCCATTTTACTGCCAGGTACCACAAATCTAAACATGCACATAGAAATTTTTGTCTATCTGCCATCATTTGGAAGATATGGAGCTTTAATTACTTTAATTGCCCGTCATTTGCATAATTTTTAACATCATGACTATTCTAAACCAAGTGCACAATAGCATGTTTTGTGGTTTTCGGAAAAATAGCGGCCGAGAAACACTCCGAAAAAATTTGGTAGTAAAGAAGCAAGAAAAAAAGAAAGAAAGAAAGAAAGAAAGAATTCTTGGAAAAACAAAATGTCTGGGTTGGCAACAAGACATAACAAAGCAGGGGGCGTTTCCTGAAGCCAACCGAATAAACCGGAGTCCTATGAACTGGTTTATTGCAGTAGACTGGTGTCAGGTGCTGTGGAACCATCCTAACAGCTAATAGACTGTTAGTAATAGTATTACCAGGCAAGACAGATAAAAGTGTCAACTTGGTCTGGGAAGGCGAAAGAGGCCGGAGAAATGCTTATAATATAAGGGACAGTCCGTTCCGACCTGCCCCTGATTGGAAGACATTTTATGGTTATGTATTGTTTTATGTCCGAACAATCGCAAAGTTATGATGAGAGTATCAAAGTTATGTGATTCAATGAGTGACAAAAATAATAATCATGTTTCTTTGATACAACAATCTCAATCAACTCCATTGGGGAAGTCTGTGTAGCCAAGCATCATCACGTCTACAAATTAAACACAAAAATATATTTGTTGTGTGCATATTATGATGACAAGAATATTAACATCCTTCTGATGTGTAGCTATGATATAAAATTTGATGACATGTTTTACCAGATGGAGTTTTCAGTATGTAACAAGATATCTGATCACATCTGAATGTTGATACGGAAATATCGATCTCGTTTTAGGATGTTCAGCAATGTCATCCTGGGTCCATCACCATTAGGGCTCAACTGTTTCTTCTCATTTACGTCATGTTAAATCGTGCAAAAATTATAATATATCAGAATTTGTCTCAATAAAACTCAGAGAAAATGAGATTACAAGTGCTCATATTTGCCACGCTTAATTGTGTAATCATCCCAACTTCATACAAACTTGCATTCCTCTTCTGTTTTAATAACAGGGTATTATTATTGGGACAGGATTGCATGGCGTAGATATGATAATAGATCTGACACCACAATGAGGACAAACACGTTATTGTATATCGGTTGCAAAAACAATGATGGTAAATGATGAACTTATCCACAGGGACCATTCCAGCTTTGCAGTCAGTATAAACATACTGTTGAATAAAACATTTTCATTCTAACTAAATGCTTAATGATAAAAGCTGGACTAGTTTCAGAAAAGAAACTATTACTTATTCTATTAATGCAAAGGAGAGTTGTCTGGTAACAGTACATTTTTACAAAGTATTTCATTGTTATATACATTTTTCGGTATGGTTTTATAAAATCTGCATTTTCATGGATATATGAACAAATGTATGTTTTGGCTTGTTTAATATGGTCCGTAACAGTGCAGAAGGTAGCTAATTCCATCTACACACACACACACACACACACACACACACACACACACACACACACACACACGTATATATATATATATATATATATATATATATATATATTTATATATATATATACCTGCCTGTATATATATGTATATATATGTATAAATATACATATATATATATATATATATATATATATATATATATATATATATATATATATATATATATATATATATATATATATATATATACAGGTAAAATGTGACATAAACTTTCAGTTCATGTTTGAAAACCAATTGTGATTCATGTTTTTAAAAAGAAATATAAAACTTCTGCATTTTCTTAGGTATTCAATACACAAATTCAACAGCTGGCATCGGTGTACGGAAGATTATTCGCCATAACTTTGCAAAGCAAACTGATCCTTGGAAGAGAAAAAATTGTTTTCATTTCTGGATTATTTTTCTGTTATACAGATTAAAAGAAAAATTAAATAAAAAGTGATATGCCGGATTTATAGATGTATTATGTTATGGTCTTCAGACACCGTGTTACCATTTCCTCTCCGGGGATTGTGTGAAATGCTGAAATGCACCTCTCACCAAAGCCCAGACTCTTCCCAAAAATGGATTGTATATTGTACACAAATTCAACAGCTGACAACAGAATATATTCAAGGAATTTAAATAAATATGTACAAGGAATTGCAAAATGTGTACACGGAACCATAAAGACCTTTGTTATCTATCATATTATCACTATCTCATATCACATCCTGGTGTATGCCATACATAAGCAAATTGCAAAACGTGTACAAGGAAACATATAGACCTAAATTATCCATCATATCATCACTCTCTCACATCACATCGTTGTGTATATGATACACAAAATCTCTTATCATTAGTTATCCTTCATTTAGTTACTATCTCACATCACAGTCATGTGTATGTAATATGTAAAACACAAAAATAACGAAGATTACATGAATGTAATATTTTGGGATAAATGGCACAGTGAGGAGTCTTGCGCTGGTTCCCAACTGATGACCCAACTTGTACATAGAGGCTACAATGTTGGCTACTAAATTTAAATTCGATGAATATGATATGTTCTTGTAATGAAATAAAGACGTTTATATATGCAATGATTTAGAACTACAGAACTACACATTAGGACATGCCCTTTAATCACATGCAGAAATGTAGCCTAAAACATGCTTGGTGGACTTTATCGTTTTAAAAAAAACTCTGCCAATACGAGCTCAATTATGTATTACAATGAAAACTATCAAATAGCCATCTTATTAAGTGATCAACCACCGAACCGGAGTTCTGGGACCTATGCCAGTGAAATTCACGGACACGATTCAGTGCATAATGGACGCATTGTTCCAGCAACAAATAGTAAAAGGCCTTTTCTTCATATGACATGACATGTTCGGGAAAAAAAAAACTTTTTTGTCACAACGCTCTATTCAGGACCCATTTTTTTCCAACGAAAGATTATTTTTCCACACTAACACTACCTAAGCAGGACTTGTCCTCTTGGTCCGTGGCGCTGGTAATTTTGTGACCAGAATTTCCATGAATCAGCATCAATTTCCTCAAGCATGACGGGCTTTACGTTTATTTGTTTGTTTACTTGTATGCTTGTTAGCTTGTGTACAGAGTTTAGTTCAAGGATGAAAATCTAATATTTACCGTAAATATTATCATTAATGCAACATGTATAAAAGTGTGCTTTCTAATACCAGTTTTACCTGTTCCCTCGATCTTGGTATCATGGTCGTCCGCTAAGCAGTTCTGGTTCGTGTTAACGAGATATGATAATAATGATGATGATGATGATGATGATGATGATGATGATGATGATGATGATGATGATGATGATGATGATGATGATGATGATGATAATAATAATGTATTTGGAAAACTATCCCGATACAACAGGGGCACCAATAAAACGGGGTTATTGGGTGAGTTCATACATTTGCTTCGAATCCATTTATAAAACACATTATAAACTATAAGAGTTAAAGTGTTCAGTAGATTAATTTAGTCAGCTAACATAAATGATGTATATACATGCATAATATAATAATATAAAACTCATCTTGAAAAAACTTGCACGTGAAATTCTGGAAATACCAAATTAGTTTCTTTATCAAGTAGAGACATTTTCGATCAAGAAAAGAAAACACTATAGCAACAAAAAAAAAAAACGCTAATACAAAAACACGAATATGGGAGTTCAAAAACACGACATATTTTCCGTCGTATTTTCCCGGTTGTGTTTTCGCATTTTTGCTGCGTGTTTTATAATTTATTGTTTTTAGGGTTTGGGCTCGTCTTCCTTAGTTCGTTGTCCGCCCGTCAACAATTCATAATTTCGACTTCTCCGGAACCGTGGGCCAGATTTACTTTGAAATTGGTGGCAATGTACATTGGGTGGGTCTCGACCACGTTTGTTCAAATGGTCACCATGGATTCTTTTGAATGAATTTCTTGTTCATTTTTAGCAATTTTTTTTTTCTGGAAAACTGCCCAGTCAATTGCTTTGAAATTGCATAGGGACACCTCTGGGGACCTTTAGACCTTAATTGGTTCCACAGATGGCGCTGCATGTTTGCTCTTTGGTTACGAATTTATGTGTGCTTTGTGATTTTTCGACTTTTCTTAAACCATCACTCAGATTGTTCCAGTACGTGCTGGAAATTTAGCTTGTAGGAGGATTAAACAAAGTTATTCAGCAGGAGGTAATACTCTGGATCCCTGAATTTCAACTTCGTTTTCAATTCTGGGTACCTATCTGTTAATACATGAGTTCCTATTGATCATCATGCAAGTCAACTGGCATTGCAAAATTTACATTTTCGACTTCTCCAAAACCGTCAGCCATATTCACTTCAAACTTGGTGGGACTGTACCTCAGCTGGGGGTCTCCTAAATTTTTTCACTTGGTCACGCTTCAATAATTTAGTTTTTTCCACAAAATTTCTTCAAAACCACCCAGAGAATTGCTTTGGAAATGCATAGGGAGACTTCTAGGAAGTTATTTTTCCTAATTTGGTTAAAATTGGCGCAGAGATTATATTCCGCTTTCCAAAGTATTTTTTCACTTTTTCGTGGGAAGAGGGGGGCTTTGCAAAAAAACTTCTTCTAAATTTGATTCTATTTGTTATGCTGATGACACTACTTTGAAGGCTCATTATGCTGTTTTGATCAGAAATCTACACTAAATGGATGGTGTGTATCAACTAATAATTTGGAACCAGAAAGAGTGTACAAATGGTTGACTGCTTACAGATTTTCTTTTAATAGTTTTAATCCTGAATACATGATTTTTCGATTTCTACAACGCAAAATTGACACAAAAATTACTTTGCTTATTGCTAACAGTCATTGCAAAACAAAACCATTTGGTTGTTTTTTTTTGGGGGGGGGGGAGGGTACATAGTGACGAAACATTGAGTTGGAAGGTTCACACTTATCAGCGATAGCGGATCTGCGCGTTCTCAGCTGGGGTCATCCTGACCTATTGTCAATATGATAATTCTTGGTATTCATTTTTCACTTTTCCTGCATTGTTATTATGACGCTGATTAACATATGCAGCGTTTGGTGAAATAGAGTAACTCTGCATCTCAATCTTCTACTCGTAACATGTTTGAACGTTTAACAGTTATTTATATGCAGCAAGGCTAATTATGCTTTAAGCAATACTTATCAATTACATCTTTGTGTGGCCAGTCAATGGCTCAAACTCATGCATAACAAGATGGCGTCTCAGACAAATTCGCCTTATATCAGTATGCCATCAAAGGTTGCAGTTTACTTCGAACATGCTTAGCTTCAAAATTATAAACGTCAGGTTCCTTTGAATATTAATACATATTTACCACCTGTTCGAGTGAACATATTATGATTTAAACTTCGTTAGTTGAATTGTACATGGGATGAGGTATGTACGTACGTACCATTTTGAATGTACGTATATCCCCCCCCCCCCATGCATTTTGCTCATCAAAACCTACCAAGCTGATGGTGTGGATACGCAACTTTTCAAACAGTCTGTGTATTATTTCAACGGTACACTAATTGCAATTTGGGGATTTTAGAGCTGCATTTCATCTGGCACCATTTGTTTGAACCCTCGCGATTTTCTCCATCTACCACGTAAAATAATCACACACTCACACCTGCTATTGACAGGCTTATTATTGAAGCTCCAAAAATTACTGCCAGCAAATCAAACTACTGAAGTTACAAACACGACGGCATCAAATGGGTTCAACAACGTGCCGCCTGGTGTTGGCTTGAATGCTATTAGCATCCACAAGGTGGCGTTCAAGACCGGAAAGCTTTCACAAACAATGCACGACGATTACGATGTTTCGTTGAGTGGCTACATCTGTATTTCCAAACACGTGTCATTTTACATTACACACACACACTAACACAATCGAACATATATATATATATATATATATATATATATATATATATATATATATATATATATATATATATATATATATATATATATATATATATAGGCACCATACTTCATGCTATTGTACCAGGGAAACAATCACTATAATAGATCCTTTCTGCACAGTGTAACTCCTCTCTTACTTTTTGCCTGTTCTTTGATCATACGTTCACAATGTGGCATTTCTTTATATTAACATCTGTTTTTTCAACCATCATATATTTTACATATCGCACACGACTCATGATGTATTCAGAAAATACGCACACTCAATGAGATATCCCTCCAAAATCCACATTTGGTTATCACTCAAGTAACTGTCAAGAATTGTGATCGAAGACCTTTTTACCATTAAAATGCAAAATTGAAAACAGAATGCAGAGTGTCACATGGCGTAGCAGTGCCGGTAAAAGTACAAAGGCTGGTTGCCCTGGCAGCCGGTCAGGGAATATTTGTGTAACTTAAGGTTCGTAATACATGATTTAATATAACTTAGTCTCATACTGTTTCTTTCATTTTTTTCCGTTATGATAGTTTCTTTTAAATAATCAAGTGTCCTCTAGGTATTTAAGTTTTCTATCTTTTCTATCTGATTGGTTAATGTTAGACTTGGTTTAACACACATGAATCATACCAGTTTATTAAGAGAATGTTTAAAGCAAATCGACTCGTTGTTATGAATGTGGGTCTGCCTGTTAGTTTTGATTTTAGAGGGCACTGTATTTATTGAGTGTGTACCAGATCAGAGTTAGCCTGCTTTGTGGGGGTGACTCTCAGGCAGGTTGTAAACAAAGTGTTGACCTACATTCATGTGACTCATTTCATTGTACTGTCTGTACACATTTCGGAGGTGATCTAGAAAGATCAGAGACAGGTCTCACTTTGTGCACTGGGATGTGGAACCAAACTGCACCTCTGTGGGATTTGGATCAGCACCGCCCCTTTGAGTACCACATTGCAACTAAACTGTACCTCTGTGGGATTTGTACCAGACTATTTGGCTCCTACCATAGGACTTGCAACTGTAGGGTAGTACCTGTGGATAATGTAACCAGGGATTAGGATTTACCTAAGACTGTTTGACTGTTGAAATTATCACCTAGATAAGTTTACCTACTCTGTACTGATTTTGATTGTTAACATTTTGTTATTGTTAAAGTTATATCATAGTTTTCATTCTTTGTTGAGTTGTCCTAATATTTAGAAGGTTGGCATCGTAGCACTCGTCCAACTTAATATCAAGACTCAATATTATGGTCCTTCTCTTGAACCTCCTAACCAGTTAAGTATCAAGCGACAATCAAAGTGAACTTCTAATCAAGCCAAAGCTATAACACCTATTCATATTTTCCAATATTTACATTCGGAGATTTTGTTAGCATGGAAAGAATAGGGACACATTTTGTTTTCATCAGTCGATGGTAACATCATGTACAGCACGGCACGTGCCAGTGCCTGCTTTGCTACGTAACAAGCGGCTGGCCACACCCATAGCTCCTCCCACTGATAAACATTTTTAAGGTCCTTCGCAGTGGCTATCAAAACTTTTACGCACAGTCATGCAAATTTAACTCTAGTCTAGTAATAATGTTAATATGAATATAAATATAAAAAATGAAGTATGTCTCTGTTGTTGTCATTGGCATGTAACAGCGCGGTTGTGGGTAGGCATTTTCTTCATGACGTCGCTATCGCGACGTCATGAAAAATGCCTACCCACAAGCGCGCTGTTACATGCCAATGACAACAACAGAGACAGACTTCATTTTTATAATGAAAAATGTAGTTTCTGCTTTTCGATAAAAATTTGAGGAAAAAGGCATTTTTTTAATTTGTCCACTGAAATTGAGCAGAAAAGTATCCAGTAATTAAAGCTGTATTATCCAGAAAAGCTGGAAAATACAGACTGGATGATAACCCTGTCCATATCACCCAGAGGCGCTTGTAAAGTACAGTCAGTCAAGCATTCGTTCTAAATGCTAATATACGGGGAGGTCGAGGGGGAGGGAGGGGATGGGGGCTAGAGAGGGTGAACCTTGAACATCTGCACGTGCAGTGGCCTACATTCGGCTTTATCTGGAATAAAGTATTGTTTATTCATCTATGCAGTCGATAATTCGAGCTAATAAGATGGGGGTGGGGGTGGGGGTGGGGGGCTAGAACCGCTATGTCGTCAGACGGAGCTCACATTTGGACCACCATCCTGCTTGACGTTTGACATGATTTCTCCGTTTCTGTACATACCAAAAAGCTGAAACTCCCCATTTTATTTTTTAAAAAAATTTCACACGTATATCACACTGATAATCCATAGAAATCCACATATATCCATGACAGCATGCCTATAACTGCCGTGAATGTCCCACAAATACGATTTCGGGCAAAAAATCAAACATCCCAGCACAAAATTCATACGGGTATTCCATTCTGAATAAAGTTCGTTCCGTAGCATTAGCCGTGTGACAACTGTTCTCAATTTCAATCACACCGTATTCTTGGTTCCACTCACTTTTTCATCCTGTGTTCATTTCCACAAATCGTGACACCTGAACAAAATTTATTCCGGTCATGATTTTGACCGGACACAGACTGGCCTCCCAGCTGCTTTCTCATTGGCTACACGAACTTTCAGCCAAACGCAGAGCAGCTGGGATATCGGTGCGGGTCCGGTTAAAAATATGGCCTTGAAAAAGTATTCATGGATACGAGAAGCACTCAGGCCATAACATACGATCTCGTGCAACAACAAAATTTAGTACAGTGGAATCTCCATATCAGTATACACATTACCAGTAGTGCACTGACTTGGGCGAAGAAGTCGGGTCCCGGGACCAGCAAACAAATTATGATCCATACCCGGGACCCGGGTACCGGGGTATCGCGGCAAAAGCCCTCAAAGTAGAAAAAAAATTTAAAACATTACAGTGAGAAGGCAGAAATACACATAGATCTATAATTTATTTATTTATATCGAAAGTAGTAGGGTGATAAAAATGGATTCGGGACCCGACTTTTTGACATTTAACGGGGGGGGGGGGGGGCGTTTACCCGGGTCCCGAGTCAATGCACTAATTACAAGTGCCTTCGGCTGTGCCCAGGTAACAGATTCAGCTGCCGCCAAAGGAGGTAATGTGTAAAAGGGGAAAGAACATCCATTTTTTAAAATAAGTGTCACATTTCGACAAATGTCCAGGGTGGCTAAGGCCTAACATATATATATATATATATATATATATATATATATATATATATATATATATATATATATATGTATATATATAAATATATATATATGTGTGTGTGTGTGTGTGTGTGTGTGTGTGTGTGTGTGTGTGTGTGTGTGTGTGTGTGGTTCCGATAACCCGACCGACCCCATTCAAATGGCCTGAATCCAGACTTCAATCAATTTATATGAAACATGAAATTAACAATAAAAGTTTCAAGCCCCCCTTCCCTAACCATTATTGATCAACCTTGGCTGAAAGATTGTATCGAGAAAGTGGCCGTCTTGCGCAGTTATTTTGCAGTAAAGTCAGCTCAAACACAGCAGTTCATATATTGTCTTTCTTTCTTTCTTTCTTTTATTTATTTATTTCTCTCTTTGTTTCTTTCTTGTTTTTTTTTCTTTCTTTCCTTCTCTCTCTTTATATCTGGGTACCAACCCAGATATATTGTTTTTCCTCGCTTTCCATAGCACCAAAATTTATCTGGAATTTTTCTCACACACTATTATTCCCAAAACCACCAAACTTGCCATGGTGACGGACATACCAATGAATTTTTAGCCATTTGGTGTGGAATAGTCATGATGATTAAAATTATGCAAATGAGGGCCAATTAAATTTTTAAAAGTTCTATATCTTCAAAAAAATATTATAGATAGACACAAAGTTCAAACTTATACACATAGGTTTGAAACAATTGGCCAATCTAATAGTATGCCAACAAAAGTTGGGCAACTTTAATGTGTGCTACTAAATTGACCGAATTTCTCCACAATCCACAAATGCAGTGTGCAAGGTTTGGGTCTTGTAGCAAATTGGCAGGGGGGGGGGACTCCTAACAACTGTGTAATGAGGCCCTCAATAAAATGCAAACAGTCTCTTTCTGTTCATGCAAGAACAAATCTTCTCCATGCTGCCATATGTACCAGACAGGCCATGAGCTGTCAGTGCACCACGACTGAGACTGGTATTCTAGCTGGTCTGCTTTGCCTGAGGCTATGTCAGTCTGCTGAGCTTACCAGTCCCAAGGGAACCAGCCAGCCTCTGGACTTCTAGGCAGAACAAGCCTGAGTGTACCCTCTGTAAAAATAGACTACTTGGCCAGACCAAGCCTGTTCTTCATAGTGAATACTGAGAGAGTATAGTGCTTTTCTAAGTTTACAGGTACATGTACATGTAGTTTCTTGACAGCTTCTGTTTACATTTGTTTATGTAGTAAAGGGAGAAAGACAGTTTAATATTGCACACACTCCCTTGAATTATACTATGAATACACTGTACATGTAAATGTACACGTATGAGTAATGTACACGTACATGCACACATACTCATCCATACTGCATAGAAGGGCTGACCCTCTCAGCAGTGGGCACTTTTCTCTGGTCCCATGGGCGACTTTTCTCTTCCAAATGTGCCCACTGTAGAGAGGTTTAACTTTATAAGTAAACACTGGAATCCTTTCTTTCTTTCTTCATTCCTGTCTTTCTTTATTTCTTTTTCTTTTTTCTTCCTTTCTTTCCTTCTTTTTTCTTTCTTTATTTCTTTCCTTCTTTTTCTTTCTTTTCTTTCTTCTTCATGACCAAGTTGGTATGGAGATTTTCTCAAGCACTGTTTTTTTTAAATCACCAAACTTGCTATTTTGACTGACCTAACCGGTGAATTTGTGCATCGCATTTGGAATACTTACGATGTTTAAAAGTATGCAAATTAGGGACAATTAAAATTTGAAAAGCTCTATATCTTCCAAACTATTGCAGATACTCAATATTTCAATAGGCATATATACGTTTGTGACACCTGCCAATATAATGGACTGTATAAGTTGTAGAATTTCAAATGATGTTAATAAGGGGCTTTGAAATATTTCAAAGTTGAATATCTCCAAAACTATTATACATAGACATACTATCCCAACCTCTATTTATAGGTTTGTTGTGAAGCCACATCCAATGAACTATGAAACAAAGTTGTAGGATTTTAATTTATGAAAATTAGGTCAAACTGCAAAATGTAAACTTGAATACCTTCAAAATTATTATAGATAGAGTTGCCATTTCTACTCCAATCTATGGGTTTGTGGCAAAGCCCCATCCAATGAACCCTAAACCAAAGTTACAGCCTTTGAATTTTATCAAATTAGCCATATACACAAAATTAAAATGTTGACAAGCTTCACAGTTATTATATAGTAGTTTCATTCAAACTTTCTTTTATAATTTGATGACATGGCCACATCCAATTATCCAAGAACCAAAGGTGTAGCATTATAATTTATAAAAAATAGGCTTATTCACGAATTCTAAAGTTTGTTGAACAATTGCAAACTCTAGCATTTCAAACTGTTCTCATTTTGAAGGCACCCAGACAGATTTGCTGAGAAGCAAGTGTTCTTTTCTGGTTCTTTCTTTTTTTCTTTACAGGTAAATTTGTCCGGCATTTCATTTGAAAGCTATTACACGTAGAAACTCCAAACTTGGCATGATTATGTTCCCGTACATGAAGTCAGGAGGTTTTGTGAAGGGGTTCCACAATTTTGAAAATCATGCAAATTAGGGCCATTTGAATATTTAAATTTTGAAAATATCCAATACTATGATAGGTACAGGTAACCAATATAACTTCAATTTCCATTTTTGTACCACTGCACATTTTTGTCATTTACATGTCCCCTCAAAATTCAAGGTAAATTGGACCTTTGAAATTTTCATCTAGCCAGAAATTGGTAAATTTTTATCCAATTTTGATCGGGTTGGACTCAAATTGTAGGTATTGTAACACTGCACATTTCTTGTAATTTACACAAGACCTCTGAGGTCAAAGGTCAATGTCGCTGTTTACACTAGATGCTCAACCCAAAGTTTTCCTCGTAATGAAATATACTTTACTAATTTTTTTTTTGGGGGGGGGGTGGGAGGGTGGGGGCATCAATAACATGACTTTTATCTTGGGGGGTCACAAATGAGAATCGGTTGCGAATTGTTTTATCATCTGGTAACAACTTTGCTGCCACCACGGTTGATTAACTAGGCAGTTTTATGAATTTGATGACCACTGTTTATAAAATGATATTTTATGTCTAGCTTCCATGATAAGTTTTGGGCCAGACTGTTCTCAGAGATACCATCTCGATTCCTTAAAAAAAATTATGGCACTTATCTAATTTGATGGAATAATTATGTAGATGATTGTGATTATCGGCGTAAATGCGATCACATCCAGTATTTCAATGTGGTCAGTCTCAACACAATCCAATGATAGTCTTCATTATATATATATATATATATATATATATATACATAAATTGATATTTTATTTCATAGCATTTTTTTATATTATTATTCACAGAGAGTCCTTGTCAACAAATGTTTAAATGTAATCGTAAATCTTCGACAGTTATGCACCATCATTGTTAGGAATAAAGGTAATGTCCAACCTTGTAAAGTGACTTCATTTCTGGGCAAAATATCACAGAAATATACATTCGTATAGGGTAAACTTATATATTCATTTGACCAAAAGGCTTTTTAGAATCTGTCTGTGATAGATATGGAACTCTACATTCAATATTGTTGTATTTATAAACACAAGCGTTTTAAGTAAAATATGGTTTTGAAAAATAATGGATATTTTTGGAAAAATATCCCCGATAAAATGGTCAAATTGGTGCTTTAATGATCTCGATACACGTATCCACAAATATATCAGAGATTTTTCTTAACTGCATCCATTTTACAAGAGTAATACAAAGAGTTCAAAATTGCTTATTTTGTAAAAAGTGATAAAGTTGGTGGACTCTTCATTTTGACACACATTTAAAAAGAACTGTTAGTTTCTTAGGAAAAAACCCTGATACTTTTTGCCCTGATGGGTTTTTAGAGTAAATAAGTTATTATTTTATCAAAATTAGTTAACAAATTTTAGAGAAATACCCACGTAAATTGGATATTTTGGTGCAAATGCCTGTTGACTGCAATCAAAATTCAACAGTTAACACTGTCCATTGAGTTCCATACTAGCATTGAAAGTATTTTCTGGGTTTCGTCAGATTTCGATAGGGGCAGGAACTACTAAATATGCACAACGGCTCGACAATATATGCATCTAAAAAAATATCTCAAAATCGCACAATGAACAAAATTATCTAAAACTGGTTGGACATTACCTTAGGGCAATATTCTGTATGGCTAATACGCTTCTTTCCAATCAGAGTTCCATGATTACATTTTACAGCAAATAATTTTTTTTTCAGAATCAATTACTTTAAAATCAAATGCCCTCCATTGAAATGAGGAAGTTCTGGATATCCATTTAACCATGTTAGTTGATCGATTATAGCCAGACTAACTACATTATATTAAAACCTGGTATGCATTCAATGTTTCTAAGTTGAGGTTGAATGTGGCCATGTACGTATTGTAACATTTAAAACCTTTAACAAGCAAATAATTGATGTAAATTCCGGTACGTTAATTACTTTAGTTGATTTACCAGTACAGTTTGGTGATAGTTCAACATTTTCTTCATTTTTGAACTGGTACTTACAGTACACAAGGGGGAGGGGGTTAAATGGATCGTTGCACTTTCACAGAATATGTAAAATGATGCTCAATTTTTGGCCTTTTTGTGTAATTGTGCCATGATTTGGGGGGAAATTGTCATTTTTGAAATACTAATTTGGGGGAGGGAGGGGTGTCATGAAATTTAGTACCCTAAGTACTAATTCAAAAATGATTATATTGCTGAAACATCCCTTAGCATTGATAATGAGAGAATTGTACAGTTCAGGGTTCTAATCAATAATTTGAGTTTTATAATGAGGTGCTAATTAATTTAAACTAGTTTAGTGTGCATCGAAACAAATAGTTGATTTTGAATACCTGATTTGAGCATTGTGGGTCTCGGTATCGCTTGGACCTTTTTCGTGCCAACTTAAAAACAAACAAACAAACAAACAAAAAACAAAAAACTATGAAAAAAGAAACATTCGAGGGCCGTGAGGAAAGCTGTTGGCCTATAAATCCATTTCCCGCGATTACTTCTGAAGAAAACTTAGCTGAGACCACCATACCCAAGGATGTCTTTCCATCTATCAGCAATACTTTCATTCAACATGTTGGTAGGAAGTAGAACAGACATTTCCTTCAAGTCTGTTCAGCCTAAGTATAGGCTTAATATACACCCAAGATATACCGTAAGTTTTTTCTGCCAACCACAACCTTTTTACACCTGTATATTTAGAAATATTACTAGTAAATGCGTGGATTGAAAGAAAATATTTTTGCAGGGATTTGGGAAATTATCTAAGGATTTCATACGTTACAAAATCAATGTAGTGGTAGTATTGTTTAATGAACGTGGAAAATAATTCCTCAGAACAAGGTGGGATTTATATGCCAAAATAAATAGTGAAAAGAAGGGTTTTACCGTTTTTTTTAAAATTGTAATTGCTGCATTCATGACTGAAATCATGTAATGGATTTTCTTATCTGCAGTTCCTTTAAAGTTATTAATTAGTAAAAATTTAGCTCATTATGACCCATTCTTTGGTAATAGCAAGTTCTACAGACTATATGCTGAATATAAGGAAAAAATCTATGAGCCGAATTTCAGTCATATAGGTGAGCATTAATTATGCAAAACAATATCTTAAGTTGGTTCAAGATAAAAACATAAAGTTATTTTGAGTTTTACATTGGAATGTAAAATACCAGGAAAGTGGTTCTGGACAAAAAGACACAAATACACTGCCATGTTGTAAACATATGCATGGTTATTGAGATATTTTGTGTGTACATTTACGTCCAACCCATTTTTGGAATAATTATATTTCCTTCCAGAAATGTATATTTGAAAGTTTTTACATTTTGCACCAACATTTTTTCCAATTTATGGATATCCAAATGTAGCAGATCCTGAAAGATACTATTCATGTATCTCCCGTCCTTAATCAGTTGTTATACATAATAAATTTGGTAATATATTATTATATTTGTGAATAGAGACAGCGTACCAGAATGCAGGAAATGGCATCGTTGAACACCAGATTTTGTTGGGTTTTTTTCGGGGTGGGCGGGGTGGGCAGGGTGGGTGGTGGCATACCCTCGGGCCCCCAAGCGGGAACTCGGGTTCACGGCCAAAAGTTACAGGACTATTCCGAAAAAACTACCCCCCAATTAAAAAACTGGTTACCGGATTGCCATCTCCTCTCATGTTCTGGTTTATTATGTCTGTCTGCCAACACAATCATAATAAAACATACGATGAGATGACAGGGGTAGATTCGGGTAACATTAGCATACATTTTTCCCACGCCAATATTTTTTTCACCAAATTAACCTAAACTTGACCATCTAAATCATTTTTTTAAATACATTCTTGCAAACGAACTCAAAATTTGTTGAAAATCCACTGATTTATGTTATTAAAAATGTTTAAGAACACAATTATTATTATTATTATTATTATTATTATTATTATTATTATTATTATTATTATTATTATTATTATTATTATTATTATTATTATTTACAACACATTATTGTTATTGTTGCTATTATCATTAATATCATTTCTATTGTTATTTAAAGTGCTGATTGTACGCAGCACGTCAGGTTATATCAGCACATTTAAGCACAGGTACCCATGTTTCCCCGCTAATTGTTATTTTGGTTGTTTGGGTTTTTTTTTATAAAGCGGACAAAACTGTCCACTTTATTACCATCGAGGACTAGTTGCAAAAAAACCCCTATCTATCTATCTATCTATCTATCTATCTATCTATCTATCTATCTATCTATCTATCTATCTGTCTGTCTGTCTGTCTGTCTGTCTGTCTGTCTGTCTGTCTGTCTGTCTGAAACGAAATTGCAGTTTATCAAACATTTGCAACATGCATTGTTTGTGCACCAATCTCTTGAATCTGCAGAAAAAGTCCCATAATGTCAGCATTCATTCAGGTCAAGAAGAAAGCATTTATGCGGCTCATAAGTAAAGTAAAGTCCCTGGTGTCAATGGTATATGTCTCCACGTTCTTGGAAGTTCCACTTGCTGCTTTATTACACGCTTAACACTGACTGCAAGCAAAATAACCGTTAACAAAAAAGTCATTATAAACATTTTTAACGATATAATGCTCCTTCACAAACATGTATCGTCCCTACATTATAACATGCAAGTGTTGTATAGTTCCTGGGTACACTGGTCACAAGTAAAGTTTCCATCGCCAAAACACTGACCTCCTCTGTACAGGAAGTATGGAGCCATGCTCTACATGGTTCCCGTAAAAACCACTCCTCTCGCATTTTAGGGTCTTTTTTGGCTCCATACGCGATACCACATCAACATTTGTCAGAAGGACATGACGTGATCGCAACAGCCCTTTGCTTGTTTGCATATGTCTCTTCTGTTGAGTCACAGTCGATGCGTTTTCCTGGTATACATCTTCCATTTTTGTTCTTTTGCAAGACTGTTATTTGTTATTTGCTCCAGCTACCTGTCATTTATGTGTGGTTTCTTTTTTCTGTGTGATACCGTGTTTGGTTTTCTTGATATCTTTGTCCTGCTCTTGGAACTTTTTTCGTCATGGCCTTTTTCTCTTTTGGTCCTTTTTCTGTCAGTTTACTATCCTCGATTATTTTTGTATGGAGAGCTGGTTATAACAGCAGCATGAGCATGGGCAACTGGACTCTTTCTCTTGACTTGTTTTCTCTCTTTGGACAGGCCACTTCTGGTACAATAAACAAACCCTTAAAACAAACAAAGCTTGTGTCTTAATCAGCTGATTACTGGGTCCCACAGGATGCTCCAGTAGACAACATAGAAGTGGATATCAAATGCATGAAGCAGCGCTTGTGGACGAAAGAAGTTCCAGATGGAGGTCTGTCGTAGCATCTGTAGATGCCTGGGGGTCAGCATTGTCATTAGTCCGAGCCTCGATTGTCATCAGTCAATACCAGTCTGATCACCACTAGTAGATAGCTGAGGTTCTGTATTGACATCAGTCTGATCACCACTTGTGGATGACTGGTGGTCTAGATTGACATCAGTCTGAACACCACTTCTGGATGACTGAGGGCCGGCATCAACGTCAGTCTGATCTACAGCTTGTAGATGGCTGAAGGACTGGATTGCCATCATTCTGATCAGCACTTGAGGATGGCTGAGTCTAGATCGACATGAGTGTGCTCACCACTTTTGGTTGGCTGATGGTCTGCATTGACATCAGTCCGATCACCACTTGCAGATGTTATGGTCATATATGCCTTCTGTATAAACATTGAGGGCACATACACACCTGTTGCAGATGTGCAGGCCACGACTGCTACACTTTTCCCTTTCTGTGCACTTGTCAAAGCACCGTTCGTTTCTCTTTCCTTTCTTTTCTATAACGTTTCCTGGCTCATAGATAATGTAGTTGTTTTCATCAATGCTGAATATGCTTTCCTCAGGTATTATCCGCCTTCCATCTTTGTCCAACAATGTGAATTCCAGAATATTCATGGACTTCTCAACTTTAGCCTTGTTGAACCCAGCTGCCCCTTGGATAGAAGTGGGTTCTCTGGAAACAGCAAACTGATCTCAGGATGGTGTTTCATTAATGCAACCATCCAATCTCTCCCTGTCATTTTTGCATTATAACTGAAGGGGTGTTTGATCCACAAAGTGACTTTCACAAAACATAAACATTGTGCCTAACATATTCCTCTGTCAGACCAAAAAGCCTTTCTTCAATGTAGATGATAGTTTTCTCAAGCTCGTCTTCTTGAACAACGGTAAAAACTGGCCTTTGCACAAGTCTCTTGGTTAAACCTGCACCGGCCTGAAAGTTGTCCAAGTGTCCTTTTAATGTTTGTCTGGGAACATTATATGCAATGCATGTTTTTCTGACTTAATATACATGATAACGCCTTAACTGCAGCTTCCACATCCCCTACTGACCAAGAGGCCAGCATATTCTTCTTTTGGAACTTGGAATGTAGGCCTGCGTGATTTATACAAAATAGAAATGGTATTTTAACCAACGCAAACATTCCCTTTGTTTTGCTACCTTGCTCATATTACAGGCATATATGTGCATTTATTTTTAATTTATATTATGAAGGTTAATATAAGCACCATTGGGTGTAATATGCGCACCCTGCTCACATTCCAGTGTCTTTTATGTTTACTTTTCTGATAGATGTTTATCAGTGTATTATGAACATTGCCATCGACAATTATAGGTAAATGTACATATCACTTTCTCAGTACTAAGCCCATATTACTTTCATGGGTAGTTATGTTTAAAACTGGTTTGGTTAAAAAAAAATGTCCCAATCTTGTAATATTGCCCGCTTCTCATTTCCGTAAAGCCTTATAACTTAATTTCAATAGATACATGTATTTAATGCATGATTTACATTTCTCAAGAAGCAGAAACGTCGTTTAGACAGGAAAACGAAAAGAATTGTTGTAAAAAAAAAACTTGAGTCAAACGTACTGTTCAGAATTTCTAGAGCCAGCACACATTGTTGTGTATCCACGTTCATCGGTAACTGGACTTCTAACATACACTTTGTGACAGCACCTTCTTTTAAGAGGGTGGCCTACAAACGGGCTGTTCGTATCACCCGCTATTACCATATTTATCTTATACATTCTATGTCTCATTTCATTTTGGCGTATATGTTAAGAGAACACGCGGTGATGGTATATTTAGTTCTTATGTCATCCAAGAGGTGGCGAGCAACTACAATAATCGACTCCGATGTATTGCTTCCATGACTGACACAAACGGTTTCGCGCCTAGTAATTTAATTGGCCAATTCCTTTCCTTGTGATAAAAATAATTAAACAGTCTCCTCTTCTCCTCTCCTCTCCTCTTCTTTACCCCTACCGTAGCTTCTCTTTCTGTCTCTGTGTTTTCTTTGCTACAGAGGTTTGAATCATGAACGTCACCTTGTAAAAGGCAATAAATTTAATCATCACCCTCACCCCCTCGAGAGGGGCAGTTAAATTGTGAGGAAGCAAAGAGCTTAAATGGCAAATACTGTGTCAATAAGCGTTGTGTAGCAAAGGATGCAATG
This sequence comes from Hermodice carunculata, assembly GCA_964020975.1. Taxonomy (NCBI): domain Eukaryota; kingdom Metazoa; phylum Annelida; class Polychaeta; order Eunicida; family Amphinomidae; genus Hermodice; species Hermodice carunculata. Next base: position 67,100,786 of record OZ026625.1, read on the forward strand.
CACAAAGGAACTAACTCTTGCCCTCCAGAGCCGTATTCGTGCTGTCTATCACCTTTCGCAGTTATAAATATAATTTATATTTTTTTTCTTTCACTTTCAGTGTACATTTATTGACTTAGTCCTTGTAAATGCATTGTATGAGCAGGGGAGGATAACGTCCCCGAATTGGTGTTTGGTTAGCGCCTGTGGAACAAGCATGGAGTGCAAATCCCGGCGGACACACACCATATTTTTTATAAATTCCCTCAGATACAGTTCAACTTTTAAATGAAGAAGTTGAAGATATCAACGTTTATGACAGGAAATCCCAGACACTTCTTCAGTATACGTAAACACGAAAAATGGTCGATTCGATTTAAACAAATTAATTTCCACTGGATGACCCCGCAGTCCCTCAAGATGACTAAAGGATGGGTTCACGGGATATTACAGAAACCAAGTCATAATACATTATTTGGTATGCGTTGATGACACAGTAGCATATTACGAAGGCTATTGCTTTACAATACAACGAAAACTATAGGATAGGCCCTTAAATCATGACTGCTATTTGTTGAACCTCAGACTATTTGGAAAAAAATAAAACATAAACATACATACATCAATAGATGAAGAAAGGTGACTCATAAACAATAAAGTCGAGCCGTTTTAGACGAATTCATCTGTACAATACTGGCGGTGGAACCTATAAAAAGATAGAATGGTAGGTTGGTGAAGAGCAAATAATGTTTGTATTCAGTGACGAATGAAGGTAGCAAACCGGACCGTTATAAGGATATGAACAATATTCGTAGCATTGATTCACAAATATACTAATGCGATCATTGATCCACAAGTATACTTATGCGATCATTGATCCACAAATATACTAATGTGATCATTGATCCACAAGTATACTTATGCGATTATTGATCCACAAATATACTAATGTGATCATTGATCCACAAATATACTTATGTGATCATTGATCCACAAATATACTTATGCGATCATTGATCCACAAATATACTAATGCGATCATTGATCCACCAATATACTTATGCGATCATTGATCCACAAATATACTTATGCGATCATTGATCCTCAAATATACTTATGCGATCATTGATCCACAAATATACTAATGCGATCATTGCTGCACAAATATACTTATGTGATCATTGATCCACAAATATACTTATGCGATCATTGATGCACAAATATACTTATGCGATCATTGCTGCACAAATATACTTATGCGATCATTGATCCACCAATATACTTATGCGATCATTGATCCACAAATATACTTATGCGATCATTGATCCTCAAATATACTTATGCGATCATTGATCCACAAATATACTTATGCGATCACTGATCCACAGATACACTAATGCCATCATTGATCCACAAATATACTTATGCAATCCAGCACTTGATGTTGTGCCCGTCCTGAGACCAGGACAGATGTGACACAAGCTCAGTCGATATTGTTCTGACGAGTGACATTAATTCATTGGTAAAAAAAATTAATGTGATCTTTCTTGCTTTTTAACAGTTTTCCTTGCCAACCGGTCAATTCTGGTCCCTAATTGGAAATACTACCTTCAATTTTCTTGTTGATGGGGGGGGACGTGCTTTGTTTTGTTTTTTTTTTTTGGGGGGGGGATGTTTGGTTTTTTTACTTTTTTTTTAATTCCGTCTTCTTATTTTATTTTTTTTTCATTACGAAGCACACTTATTAAACACTTCCCGAGACATGAGACAGGATAACTCTGTGTCCTAGTCTGCATAAACCTATGCGTGCTCCAGGTGAGCATGCCGATCAGAATGCTACCAAAAACAAATGCTGACCCCATCTTACTATAATGATTACACCATATAAGGGTTAAAGCGGGAATGTTCCTGGAGTTCCCCCTTCAGATTATGTATCTCTTTTTGTTCCACTCACATATGATATGATACCAAACACCAGATCAATATATAATAATGTGTTGATACACATTGTATCTCGCTCACATAAAAAAACTAATTCCAGAAAAGTACCAGAGCTTTCTATTCATAAGAAAACAATTACAGCACTTTATGGATTTCTAGAGATAGACTGGACATATGTGTACTTTATTAGCGAAATTGTTTTCTTGTTGGACAGATCTACACCAGCTGTTTTAGGATCGGGTATGATCTTTAAACAATTATTGGTAGGTTTTAGATTTATAGAAAACCTGGACCTTTATATTCTTCTCACTGTGCAGCATAATGTTGATCAGGTGCCGGCAAGCTTAGCCTCTTCTGGACCCATTGACACGGATCCATGACAAATTTTCTTCAAGATATTCCCGGGCAGCACTGACCGTTTTCCATTGGACTAAAACACCATGGAAGAAAAAACTGCACATATTCCAAGACGTCTTCAAAAATAAGACTATACAATATTCTGTGATGGCGCAAATGATTATTTTTTCATTAAACCTGTGGGAAAAGGTGAGATTAAAAACAAACCTGAGCCCTGTAAAATAAAAAAAAGGGTATGTCGCCATCATGTCATTAAAAGGTCTATTCTACCTCCGGTCCGGTTTCTTGAATCTGGTACATTATGTGACTACCACATTGAGTCATATTCTTGTTGACATAATGAAAGAGCGGCTTTCGTGCGCATTAAAATAAGGGTAAGAAACATCATTACTGTTATTATTGTTATTATTATTATCATCATCATCATCATCATCATCATCATCATGTGCTGATGAGTTGCGTCAGAAACAGGTTCTGGTTCCACTTCGCTTTCATCTTATCTCAACACTTCAGTATACTTTCTGTCAAAGTGAGTATATCATTTTCTGGTCCTTTGATTGCAAGAGCAAAAAGTTATGCGCTCTTCATCTTCGCAGCAGGTTTTAATCTCATCTTCCGAGTTTTGGCTGGACTAATGTATCTGTCAACAAACAGTCGTCTGTTAAACCTTGTCAATAGGAGGTATTCATATCTGACTATAGTTAGGTTTAGCAAAGCGCATAGATGCTAACTGCCCCTCATCGTCAGGGATAGTCCCTGAAATTAGCTTAAATTTTGACCCATTTACGGTGTTTGTCCCTCATTGGAACGGAGTAATTTTTTACATATTCTTTGTTAAATGCGCTCTGTCCCTGATTGTCCTCACTTAAATGTTCCTGAAATGGCATTTTGAATTTTGGCATCTCGGAAAGCGCTCCAAGCGGCACTGATCGTGTTGAATGTGTGCAGACGTCACTGTTTTGGTTGATCACATGTTTTTCCATACGTACAGCAACACAGGCGCCACACGGACAAGACGGATAGACAGGTGTTCACATGTGCTCAGAATATCGGCCCAATTTAGCTTTAAATCTGAAGCTACATTCATGTTTTGTGTGTGCCGTTAAAATTTACTTCATGACTACTGCTGTGAAAACTTGTTGTGTTTGGTAATGTTGATCATAAAAATTTATATTATCGACAGGATGTCTGAAACACGTGACAGGTGCATGGGGAGTATGCATTTTGCTTAGATCTATATGGTGGAATGCAGATCGCCCACAATGTACATCCTGTTGATAAGTGTCTGAAGGCTCAAACCAAGGCCCTTGGTTGACAAATGTTAGGAAGTATCATAAATAAAAGCATGGATGACCGATCAGGGCCTTCACGATCCCTTCCAACTTGCATATAGCCAGGGCAAGACCACAACTTGGTCCAGGCTTCGCTGTGTTTACACTCAAAGTAACCAAAGGCGTGAATAGTAATTTGGCACCCTGGTGTGTTTTGTTGATCTGGAGGGAGCTTTCGACCCCGTCTGGGGAGTAGGTGTGTTATACAAGTTACATCAGACAGGACTGAGAAGTAGGCTCTTCCTCTACATCATATCCTACCTGAAGAATAGAAAGGTTAGACACCTTATAAAAGATCACACTTCTGAGTGGATAACATGCAACACAGGAGTCCGTCAGGGAAGTATGGTCGCCCCACTGGTGTTTATATTCTATATAAGAGATGTAACTAACAAAATTTTAGCCCACATTTCTTTTGCGGATGACATCACATTTTGGGTAACTCACGTTTCGTTACAGGGTACTAGTTTGGAAGCTCAAATAAAACTCCTGAGCTTAAAAGTATGGTGTACAGATTGGAGAATGACTAAATCTAGCCAAAAACCGAATATATGGCACATGCTGCTTAAGTTAACACCCACCCAGTATCCATAAAAATTAAGAGTGTAAAATCATAAAACAGTTATCCTCAAGGCGCTTGTTAGGGTTATTCTTTGATGAAAAGTTGAGCTATTGGGAACGTGGACTACATCTATAGAATGGCTCTGAGAAGCCTAAACAAGATATTCGACTTGCTTAGAGGTTCTTCAGTAGAACTAGGTTTACGCCTCTGTCTGGCTTTAGTAAGACCACATATTGAGAGGACATACACGCTATGGTGTATAGTCGGCAGTGTAGCCGTAAAGAAAAGAGAACGAGTGCACAGACAGGCTCTCCTAGGAACCAGAGGCACATTCACCTCCACCCCCACCATAGTATTTGAAAGTTTGACCAATGTGATCCCCATTAGAATCAGGTTTGAGGAGACCCTTTGATCAAAATACATACGACTTCGCAGATCCACTGAGGATACTCTCAGATCTTTTGTGGACAGTCTGCTAAACAACCAATCCTTCTTAAATTGTAGGGGGCTAAATCACATACCCATGCTTAAGCTTGCTCTAAGGAATATAGCTTGTAAGACTCAGGCTATAGAGCCCTACAGTAAATTAACATACAGATGGATGTTTCAAGCATTTACGGAAGTCCGAAACATGAAGTAAAATTCCGGCTCTTCAGGGAAAAGATCACTGGAATAAATGGCAGGCGCAAAAACTGCTGCCATAAATACCCTTAATAAAATCCCAGAAAATCACACTTTGTTCTTCACTGATGGCAGTGGTTCTCTAAATGCCAGCATTAGGCCCTGTGGGGCTGCAGCCATTTTGTATATAATATATTATATACTTTATATTTACTGCAGACCTGCTCTGGTCCCCTCAGTTCAAGCTAACAGAACTTTGCCTCCGGCATGAGGAGGGCACTTGTACAGCTTATGCTACTTAACCACCAAGATACAACAATTTTTCCACAAAACAACTTAAATTTTCTCAATATCTTCAGCATTTTTGTACGCTTTAAAACTTAGTTAATGATTTTTTCCAGAGTTTTTTTTTATATATATGCAGTTGTTACGTTCATCATATGAGCTTATTTGGCCCCGCTTAACACATGAATCTGCCCTCCTACCTGCCAAGTTCCTTGCTGCAGCCCAGGTGCAGCACAGGATCCCAGTAAATATGAATACCTGCTATTGGTCGCATACGCCGAGACGTAAAGATAGATCAATATTCACAATACTGCTGATTTATTACTAATGACCTTCCTGTACTTTATTTTAATTTCAAATTATCAGGGTATATTTGTGAAATATATCCTTGAGGGTGTTTATTATTAGTGCCTATTGGTCGCATACGCCGAGATGTAAAAATAGATCAATATTCAGAGTACTGTTGATTTATTACCAGCGAAATTTCTGAACTTTCTTCTAATTCCAAATCATCAGGGTATATTTATGAAATATATTCCTGAAAGTGTTTCTTATTGGTGCGTAATATGCCATAAGGTACCAATTGTGCACCCCTTCTTGTCGATTTGTACTTATTTTTCTATCAGTATAAGTTTCTCGTAACGCTGTCAAAAGAGAAGAAATTTCATGATAAATGTTTTAAGTTGACATTTAGGTATACCATTGGGAAAACCAATTGTCTATCTAAAGACGAAATCTCCAAAATTGACATATATGTTATCAATCAAAAATTTCAACAATTTGACAAATCCATCATATTCAAATGCAGACCAGTCATCTTTAATATCATTACCAAAATATGCACCTTTATAGGGTGAGATCATTCCTTGAAACTTCTTTTTTATATATTTTATGTATGAGAAACTTGTACATTCCTTCAAATCGGAAGGAGGAATAGTCGTGTATGCAGTGGAGAAGTCCCAAGCAGAAATCTGTTTAAAAGGCAAATGATTATCAGTACCATTCAACTCCTCCAACAATATCGTCGAATTAAATAAAATCCAAAACCTGCTAATAGCGGAAGAGGCTCCTATCTGACCATAGTAATTAAGCCAAAATTCCTGCCCTTTGTTCAAACATTCAGACAAGAAAACTGACAATTCTTCAATGGAGCTAAATTTGATATCTGTTATGAATCGGAACTTTTTTTAGGATTTTTATGCAGTTTGGAAGTAAGTTAATGTTGGGTAAGATGTGCGTGTACATCCGAAAGTTTCAGGCCAAATGAAGATAAAAATTGTTGAAAACTAATTTTTATGCCAGATTTTGCAAACATTTCGTATTCGAATTTCACTCAACCAATTTTCATAGACGGTGCTATGTTTGTTCTGCAAAATACTGCCAACCGGTGAGAACCAATATATTCATCGGAACATATGAGTTGTTGGTTTCCATAGGTCGCCTTTGTATAAATACAATGCGACCAATGAGAATCATTTCATCGAAACTCGTCCAATGAGCGCAGGCTAATGTCCATGGCGGCTGAAGACAAAATAAAAAAAAAAATAAAATAAACAACCCGATAATTAAAACTTGTGCATAAATGTTACCATAAGAGCGAGCTTCACTCGATATTAATACAAATGAAGCACTAAGTAATATACACGTATCAGGGCGGCTGATTGTCAGTTTGGCTTGTCGACAGGGTCAGTGATTCTGGAGGAAAATTATTCGCAAATTATCTGTCAACAAAACAGTCCCTGGTGGAAAAGAATATTTGTAAAGTGGATAACTTGCTGAAGTGATTTTTTGTAGAGCACAACGCGTTGTTTGGTCGCACAAAACAGTCCCTGGTGGAAAAAAAATATTTGTAATGTAGATAACTTGATGAACTTTTTGTGTGTGTGTGTTTTGGGGGTTTTTTTGTTTGTTTGTTTTTTTTTTTTTGTGTGTGTGTCATTTGTATTTTGTTGTTTTTTTTTTTGTTTTTTTTTTTTTTGGTACAATACAATGCGTTGTTTGGTTGCACAAACCAACTTTGTGTAATGTCATAATTGCAGGATCTATACACAATAAAATAAGCCTGTAGTTTTCAGGTTATAATGTTTACCTATGTAAATATTAAGGGGAGAGATATACTGATGGAAATGAAAAAGGATAGCATCAGTACATCCCAATGCCACCAGTGCAGTGGCCCTGTGTCGTCAAAACATTTTGAATGACGTTTTGCATTCTCACTAAGTCACATCCACTGGCAGATTGGGGGAAGTTGAGGAGGGGGGGGGGGTGGGTGGCGGGCGGAGTGGGCACGGATTCCATCGCGCGCGCCCTCTCTTTTCGTGGCACACAAAGTAACAACGTCTATACTCGTGTTTTTTATTTTTGGTTCTTTAAATAAATAAAAGATAAATAAACAATAATTAATTAAATAACAAAGAAGAAAGTTTATATTGCACCAACATTTGCCTGCAACCCAAGACCCTGCAGGGGCTCTACCCCAAGGTCCCGAGGAGACCGAGGAGGCCCCAAGACCACTCGCGCGCCTCCCTTCAAAATTTTTAATCCACCCGTGACACCTTTTCTCAGTCATGACAAGGAGGTTAGTTATACAGTCTCCTTGATCATGACAAGTGTATGCCCCTGCAAGCCCCAGTTTCACATCCCGGTGAACACACTGGCTGAGTGTGGGCTTTTCTGCTTACGGACAGGGGACCAACTCAGCAAACTGATGGTATGGGGAGAATCTCTAATGTCAGTTTTGATCAACTTCGTTAATAAAAGGGTGCACAAATTGTCATTTGAATAGTTCAAAAGAAGAGGATGTTCAAGCTGAAGTCATGAATGAAAAATTTTTAATCGGTCAACCATTTGAATGATGAAATTTTGTGCAAATCTAAGGTGCGTTAGCCAAACTGTCTTTCCCTTACAAGGACAATGTGCAGAGTAGGCCTATAAATGCGCCGCCCAATGCATCACTTTAAATCAGAAATATATAGGACTATATTATTATTATCCAATCTTTATTCGCACTTATATATGTATAAGTACACTGTATAAATCATAGAAAAAAATCACAAATGTCATATGACTTTATGAGTCATAGAGAAGAACATAAATTCACAAATGTCCGTCGCTGCAAACCTGGGTAGCCCATGCTGCAAAGCACAGTAAGTCTGATTATTCAAATAGTCGTATAAGCATGTCAGGCCGTACACAAGTGGGCTATGCACACATCGCATTCGGTCCGACAAAAGTTACCATGCAGTTCCCCATCTCTAATTAAACATAATTCTCTTACTAGTGACGCTATTCCGGTTTTTACAGAATTTGGTGTACTTTTTATACTCTGTAACAACTCACGAAAATCATAAAAGTGAAAATTATATTTGTAAAGTCCATATTTTGACAAGATAAAATTACGGGAGTTACAATCTGATGAGCGGCTTCCACCTAAGGCTAGTCTGGCTAAGAAATTTGTGACAGAGTTGCCACTGTGATATAGTTTGTAGAAAAAATTAGGAAAGCGTTTATGGAGTTGACATTCAATATTTGGATTCATACATATCAAGTGCAACAGAGCAGAATGACTATTACATGGCAAGTATCTCACTGCTTTACGCCAAGCAATAAAAAAAATGACAACTTCACCACCATAAAATCCCATAGCTGGCATCCGTAAAGAGACATGCAATATGTCTTAAACAATCTGTATTTAGTGGAAGAGTAAACACCTTTGAATTGTGACATTATTATACTAACTTCAGCATTAAATTTTCTTATATGATCACACAGGTTTAGTTGATTCGCATTCACACCAATATTTGTACCTAAGTGTTCATGGAACAAAGCAGATTTTAACAATTAACCTCCAAAGTAGATTGGTGGTTCTTCCAGGTTACCACTCTGCATGAAATTGATGAGCACAGATTTGCTAGGATTGAACTGTATATTATACTCATTAGAAAAAAATGAACGTACATTAAACAACTTAGACATTGATGCCGCTGTTGGAGCAAGAAGAGCAATTTCGTCTGCATATGCGACAGCACCAATAAAGTTCATTCCAATATAACATCCGAAGCCAGATGCTTCGAGTTTCTTTATGACCTCGTCAATATACACGCCAAAGAGAATGGGTGAAATTATCCCTCCTTGTTTCACTCCATTTGTGCAACCAAATAGTCTTGACTTGCAATCACCCCGAAAGACTTTCATATTTTGATTAATGCACATATCAAGTAGCAATCTACACATCAGGGTGCATAAACCTCTATTTATAAGTAACGTACACAGTTTCACATATTCATTTCTGTCGAATGCTGTTGTGGCGTCTAGCATAACTAAATGTACATCAGTTCCACCTCGTTGGCAGTAAAATTTATACATTCAGTAACTGCAAAGGAACAATGAATGGTCGAAGATTCAGATTTAAAACCAAGCTAAAGATTTGAGGTATCAAGTACGCTACGGTTTTTATTTGATATCATTCAATCTATTAGCTTGCCAATGACACTGCTTAGGGCAATAGCTCTGTAGTTTTCAGAGTCGTTCAGGGATTTTCTTTTGTTCTTGGGTATAGGGTGAAGTATGGCATTAAGTAATCCGCTTGGGGCACAACAGTGAGTTATCATAGTTTTAGAAAGTAAAGATGCACAAACTGCTGGATGAATGTGTAATATGATCTGAATATTACCTTGTGTCTCCGTCATGCTTGCCAAGTTTCAGACATCTTACAGCTGATATTACTTTATCAATAGTAGCCAATGAAAGTTCCACCTTACTTCCAGCATTAGAATGCTTGGATTCTATTAAAAAAATTGATATTGCATATATGTTCATCCCTTCCCTTCTTATCATAGGAGACAGAATTGTGCAAAATGTATTTATCGGCAAAATGATTTGCATTATTATCAGGATTACATTCACCGTCTATACAATGAGACTTACTATTTTTTACTCTGTTTTATTTTTTTAATTTCCTTCCGGAAATCTCTTGACGAATCACTACATATTGACTCAGCTAATCTCTGGACATATATATTATCTTTATTCTTTCTGACATACTAAAGGGATTGATGACACTTGGCATGAGTTTGTCGACGAATCTGTGCAATAGAACCTTCATGAGGGCTAGATTTCCAGATAAAGTGCCCCAAAAGAGCTTTCTGTTTCAGGGGTTCAACATGTTTGTTCCATCCGGGAACAACTGTAGTCTTAGGAGAAGTAGTATGAGGGATGAATTCTGCACCAGATTCAAGGCAAGCATCAATGATTCGGTCATGATATTGTTGTACCATACCCGCGTGTTGGCCACGGGCAGTATTAGAACAGTGTATAGCTTCCCACGGCACATTCATACCATTCAACTTATTTTCAAGAGAAACTTTGTAACACTCAATATTTTCGTCCGTAGCTAAATGTCATAATGGTCGCGGAAAAGGCTTCTTTTTGTCTTCATCGACATACGCTGTAGAAGTTAGAACATTCAGCAATACGGTAACAACAGAGTGGTCTGACATATTTTTGCCGTCACGAGTAACACCATACTTTGCCACTTGGTTATATAATTTTTCTGAAACCAGAATGTGATCGATAGTGGATCTATCACCATTAATTTTACTTTCATAAGTGAAGTCTATATTGGCAGTCTTATGAGAAACTAAACATTTTAAATCTTCGTTATGCATGAAGGAATTCAGAAGGGCAGTATTCCTAGATCTCGTACGGGAAAAATCTATATTGAAATCACCCCCTACAATGACGCAATTAACATTTTTTTCTTGACATTTAAGTGATATTTCCTCTAAAATACCTTCATATTCACGTGCGTTGCTATCTACAGATTGTGTATCACATGGCATGTATACATTAATTATGAAGAGCAGCTACTTTTGTGTTTCAAGTCAGACAGCACATACACGATTAGATTTAACAGATACAGGATAGCATGTACAATCAAGCCATTTTTCCCCAATATCGCACAACCGCCATATGGCCTTCCCTGCAAAAGGTCATCATACTGCATACCTGTAACCATAGTGACATGACAATTTGGTATGTTTTTCTCAAATACACTTTCTTGGTTTTCAAATAACCAGTGTTCTTGAATCATGATAATGTCGCTATCTTGAGCTAATTTCTGTATGTACTCAAATCTGCCGGTCTGATGACCATGTGAATTGTGAGTACATAGGGAAAGATTTTGTACCCCTGCCATGAGTATTAAGAAACAGTACACCACCGTGAACATCGCTTCTAGTATGGATCCTGATCGACCGAATGTGGTGGGGAGACATATTTTCTTACCATTACTCCGGTTGGCCATGGTGCTTCATCAAACACTTCAGCGAGTTGTGAAGCTGGTATTGTAAGTTTAAATGATTTAAACTTTGAATTGGGATTGGAGACACATTCTACAGCTCTAACATCGAACTCGGTATCGAGAACATGTGAACGTAAATCTCTAACTGTGGTATTTTTATCAACTCTGTGTAAATAAGTCTGATAGGTTCAGGTGCACCTGTGAAGCGGCCAGATCGGAGAGTATAGTTAACCGTAACGATTTTTCTAGGCGTGTTTTAATCACGTGTATATGTGGAAGTTCATTCAGTCCTCTGCCATCTATAACCATCAGTACCAGCATAAAGTCCTAGACGAAAAATCTTATCTTTCCTTATTTTGTGGTGTCGTGCACATGTATTGTCTTGTTTCACTACACTAAGTCAGTGTGCTACCCTAGACTCTCTGTTTTCCCACAAATACTTTATTTATTTGTTTATTTATTTATTTATTTACTTAATTACTTACTTACTTACTTACTTACTTACTTATAAATTTTGCTCAGTTTCTATCGGACACTATTATCCCGAAAAGTACCAAACTTAGCTCGGTGATTGACCTATAATTGTGAAGTTGCGAGTGTTGTTTGGAACAGCCATGATATTAAAAATTATGCATGTTAGAGGCAATTAAAATTTGTAAAATTCCATATCTTAAAATCTAGGCCTATTACAGATAGGCGGAAAATTTCGACTTGTACCTACAGTTTGTGACACCTACCTATTTGATGGACAGTGAGCAAAACCTGTAGCATTTTGAATTATGCTAATTGGGAGCGCTTCAAAAATTTAACAGTTGGATATCTCCAAATTTATTAGTAAATATTACAAATATTGTCCACTAGATGCTATCCCAACAGAGATTTATCCAATGAAAAATGAACCAAAGTTGTAGCATTTTTTTTTCTCAAATTAGGCCAATTGACAAAATTTAATTCTTGAATATCTTCAAAAGTTTTAAAGACAGAGGTACCAATCCAACTTCAATTTATAGGTCCCTGTTTTAGGAGTGAAATAAATACTGAGTAGGCAGTATTTAAAGGTTTTCAAGGCACACACAGACTGATTTGCTGAGACGCAAATCAAAATTTTCTGGTTGCATTTTGCCTTAAGTAGTGTCAAAAGAAGCTGTGATCATGTATTTGTAGTTCTTTAGTTGTTTGACAGGTGGCGAGCAAATACGACCAGCCTCCCCAGTAAGAGACCTTTTGGTGTTTCTCTTCTGTTTCTCACCTGCGAGTTGCAAGATAATGTCATCAGGTAACTTATGCGATTATCCTGCAGAACATAATGTTCGAAAGCTACAGAAAATGTCCATACATTTGTATGATTTAATTTATTGTACTAAGATCTACTATTCGCCTCTCGTTATGGTGTTAATTGTCTGCCTTGGTCCTCATTGCAGCAGCGACCAGTCAACACCCTGCAACTAGGTGACCATTTTGTCTGATGCAGTTTAAATCATCGCACTTTGCCGAGTGATGTTTCGTGTGACCTGTCTCTGTGCATGTTTCCAGCAAGAGGGATTTATATAGGACATAGCCCTCTTCCCCATTTTCCCTGCTTGAATGAAATCAGTCAATAGTACACCTTCAGTCAAAATTACACATAAAATTTCATGAAACATATATAGTTGATTCCGTATCATACAAAATCAAGGCACCTCAAGATACAGTAATGTAACACGGTGCACACAAACACATTACCAAACAGGATAACTTATTTTGAAAACACAGGAATGACAATTGCAGTTGAGGTCACATTACTTAATCCAGCTGCAGGACTTTGGGAGACATTTGTACAGGAACTTGCCCACACAAGGGTGACTTAGACTTTGCTTGTAGCACATAATATGTAGCTAGCAGTTGACTGATAGTCTTTAGACTGTTACCCACAAGGGTGACTTAGACTTACCTTGTAGCACATAATATGTAGCTAGCAGTTGACTGATAGTCTTTAGACTGTCACCCACAAGGGTGACTTAGACTTATCTTGTAGCACAAAAAAAGTAGCTAGCAGTTGACTGATAGTCTTCAGACTGTCACCCACAAGGGTGACTTAGACTTGTCTTGTAGCACATAATATGTAGCTAGCAGTTGACTGATAGTCTTTAGACTGTTACCCACAATGGTGACTTAGACTTATCTTGTAGCACATAATATGTAGCTAGCAGTTGACTGATAGTCTTTAGACTGTTACCCACAAGGGTGACTTAGACTTATCTTGTAGCACAAAAAAGTAGCTAGCAGTTGACTGATAGTCTTCAGACTGTCACCCACAAGGGTGACTTAGACTTGTCTTGTAGCACATAATATGTAGCTAGCAGTTGACTGATAGTCTTTAGACTGTTACCCACAATGGTGACTTAGACTTATCTTGTAGCACATAATATGTAGCTAGCAGTTGACTGATAGTCTTTAGACTGTTACCCACAAGGGTGACTTAGACTTATCTTGTAGCACAAAAAAGTAGCTAGCAGTTGACTGATAGTCTTCAGACTGTCACCCACAAGGGTGACTTAGACTTATCTTGTAGCACATAATATGTAGCTAGCAGTTGACTGATAGTCTTTAGACTGTCACCCACAAGGGTGACTTAGACTTATCTTGTAGCACATAATATGTAGCTAGCAGTTGACTGATAGTCTTCAGACTGTCACCCACAAGGGTGACTTAGACTTATCTTGTAGCACATAATATGTAGCTAGCAGTTGACTGATAGTCTTTAGACTGTCACCCACAAGGGTGACTTAGACTTTGCTTGTAGTATATAATATGTAGCTAGCTCCTATGTGTGTACTTTACAGTAGTACTTGCAATGTTCTCAAAGTGGTGCTGTTATGCAGAAACATGTGGATTAGCTATCATATATCATGTAGATAATTCTAGTCTGGTTTTACAAACCCATTTTTATCACCACAGGAATCATATTTATTATCTGTGTAACTGTCTTATTTTTGTATGACGAATAGGTCAGAGATAACATTTCTTTGCGTCAATAAAACAATTACTTACTTGCTTACTTACTTATTGCATTCGTCCATGCTTACAGAAAAGTTTCTTGTTATTTAAAACGGTTTCATAAGATCTTTCTACAACTAAATCTGAAACATATTTCAACTGTGCTTTGAAATTGCATAGAATTGACCAGTCAGCAGTCTTAACACATTAGCCGAACTCATTTATTATGCCGCTTGAGTCAGTCCATGGTTTGGTTCAGGCCGGGCGAAATTGGAACGTGGCGGTCTATTTTTATCGTTTGTCAGCTGTGACTAAAGACTCTGTTTTCTGGGAATAATGTGCCCTGAATAACCCCTTGTAATTTACCTTGCTTGCATTTAATCTCATGCATGTATACATAAAGAGAAACGTACAATAGTATTGTATTACGGGCTCGATGCACTGCGAAAATGATTCTGCAAGCGATCATTTTCACCAACTGGTGTTTGTGAAAAGAGATCACTAGTTGAGGTTGGAACTAGGCTATGTCTGTAGGCCTACATGCACGTCTGATGGTTGTAACGGGTAAAACTGTGATAACGTTATGCTTGTCGGATTTTCATCTGAAGTAAACGCTTCCTGAATGCTCCGGTCGTGGGCAAACTGAAATGCTGACATGCGCACTAGAAATAATATGTACGTGGCTACTTCCTTTACAGCTTGTGGATCCAAATGTGGTCGGTCGCGATCGACCACAAAAAATCAAAGGGCACATTGTACTAGGAGATTGCTGATTAACAGATACACATATCTACAGCAAGAAAGAAAGTGTGAAAAGATAGGGCAAGCGAAAAGAAAATGCTTAATATCAACAGGAGGGAAGGGACAAACACATATACGGCATGAGATTATATAAACTTTGTAAAGACCGATATTTGAACGTGAGAACGTAATACATTCATTTATTTGCACAGTTGGTGCTAATTACCATTTAGACGCAAGAAATCTACGTGTTACAAAATATGTGTATAGCATAATAAAATGCACATTTTGGCGTATTTAGACAAATCTATCAGGGGTAGACTGGAAGGCTTGCTTTGATTAGGACAATATCGATATAATTAGTGACTCATGGACCATTTTTTCTTTAAATTTGTGTAAAAGATGGTATTTCCCCATAAGGAGGTTAAACTATCAGGCCAAACGATGTACCTTGGTACATAAACGCTCTTTTTTTCACCAAAAAAACCCACCTGTGGTCTTATTTTCGACAGTTACGAAATACATACATTGAAGAATTGATATGAAAAGAGCACGTGGTGCCAATTAAAAAAGAAAAGAAAAGTTACCCGAGCTCTTGTCACAGGTACAGACATATTTTCCTAATTAGTATTGTAAGCAAAGTCTTTGAGAAAGTAGTCTTCAAATATGTTTTGAACTTTTTTCGGGACAATGCTGTTTTATCCGAAAATCAGTCGGAATTTATTCCTGGAGCTAGTACGGATAATCAACTAGGTTACTTGTACAATCACTTTTGCGAGGCTCTGGACCTACGGAAGGACGTAAGAATTGTATTCTGTGACATTACCAAGGCCTTAGATCGTGTCTGACACCCAAGGTCATTGTTCGATTTACGTAATGCAGGTATCGATGGACCTCTGCTAAGCTGGCTTGCCGACTATTTAAATAGTAGACAGCAACGTTTTGTTGTCAAACGGGGGAAGACCCCTTGGAGCCGAGTCATAGCAGGCGCCCCACAGGGACCAGTACTGGATCCCCTTTTACTCTTGATACACACACACACACACACACACACACACACATATATATATATATATATATATATATATATATATATATATATATATATATATATATATATATATATATATATATGTATGTATGTATATGATATGTTAACGTTGTAAATTCCTCAATCCGATTATTTGCCGATGATACAATGTTTTATCACCATTGAGCATCCTGCAATTGCAGCAAATTCATTGAATTCTGACTTACATGAAGTAGAAAATTGGGCATACAATTGGTTAGTGTCATTTCATCCTTCTAAAACCGGTAGTATGATTTTATCAAAGATACGTCTTCATCCACACTTGGTTTTCGTGGACAAATCTTCACAGAATGAACCAGAACATGAGCATTTGGGATTATTGATACGATCTAATTTAAGCTGGACTAGTCATATTCATGAGTTCACCACCAAAGGCATTAAGATGGTAACCATTTTGGAACAACGACAATATTGTTTATGCAGAAAATATCTGGAAACTCTTTATTTCTCCTTTGTACGGTCATTTTAAGAGTACGGTTCTGTCGTGTGGAATGGGTGTACAAGTAGTGACTGCCAGGATCTAGAAAAAGTTAATCGAGCCGCTGCAAGAGTTGTGACAGGAGCGACAGCTGAAACGAGTCACTATCTAATTTAAATTTCAAAATTAAAATAAATGAATATAAGCCTAAAGTTAGTACACTATTTTACACTGGGTCTAGAAAAGTGTCGGTTTTACATGTCCGTTTACGTATGAAGAGTAACGTTAGTATGCTCAAAGCAGTGTTATTTAAAAATGGTCTTGCTGAATCCCTCATGTGTTTCTGTGGTGTTGCAAATGGGGATGTTTTTCATTACCTTTTCGAATATGCAAATTTTATAGTGGAACGCGATAGATTGCAAAATAACGTAATCCCATTGGCTCCATTCACGGCACAAACTTTGCTAGTTGGCTACGAAAATTGTACCTTTCGATAAAACGTTTTTGCCCCGTACAATCGTCCATCAGATCCACAGGCAGGCCTGCAGCTGTTACATGATTTTTTCCACATTTTCGTCACTATGGCTGGTGAAGTAGTGCTTGTTTATACCCCATTATTTTTCCCTGTCTGTGACGTCTTGTCCTGTCAACAGTTCTTACTATGTGGCATTGCCGTTCTATCTGTCTGCGTGCAGTTGTGTTCTTTCTGATAGTGGTATTTTATTGTTGTACCTTGTCTCCACTTCTCTTTCTCTTTTTTTTTTGCGAAAGGGATTCATATAGGGCTCCTCTCTCATTCCCAATCGCTTGTTTGAAATAAATATGAATAAACCAATATATTCAAGAATCTCATCGGCATATTGTTCTGTGCATACAATACAGTTTTGTCCGATCTTATTCAATCTTTTATGCGATTTGGTTGATAACTCTTCCACTCATAATTTACTTAACTTAATTTTCAAAAAATGACATTTTTCCAAGATGTATTCATAAATGTAAATTGTAGTTACTCTTGGCAAATATACAATGCAGTATATTGCATGAGAATATTTTTCAAGTTCAAAACATTATGTTTCGTTGTTTCAAAGGGAGAATTTCGTTCACACATAACATGCCGACATTATGCTGTCAATTAACGATTATAAAACAGCGAAACAATGAAAACCACGCTTTGTTAAGTGTTTCTTTCCTCTTCAAGTTTTACGATCATGATGAAAGCCCCATAGATCTCGTGCATGGAGGATATCTGGTGGCATAAATGGCTTCATACCTCAATGAATTCAACCAGATGCTGTTTGTCCTACCACCAAACGAGATATCAGACAAAAGATCCTCTTCGAAAATTATTGACCGACAAGAAAGCGTAAATGGGTAATGTCTCTTCTTTCGGGTGAAACAAAACAGGGACCTTCGGGGGTAACTGGTGAATAAAACAAGGGCTAAATGCTACCACAACATAGCTGTTTCCGCTAAGTTGGTCTATGGAAGCAGGAGACAAGGAATCGATACCTCTCCGTCGATCGTGGCTCTAGCATTAAATTGATCTGGTGGTGTCTATCACGGGTCGTGATCCAGCAACTGATGATGTCATACCCGTCACGTGACCAGGATAGCCTCCGATACAAGCTCTTTCCAAATTGCTTTACGGAGTGGCATAAAGTCACCAGTTAAAAAGAACAAATAATTCCCCTGCAAACAGTCCAACTCCCGTCGCTAATTGTGATGTTTCTTCTAGTTTAATTTTGTGTTGAATTCTTTTTTCCTTTTTCAAGAATCACAGTCACTGAACACTTTCGCGGATATTTGACTCAACAACAAGGTGTCCTTTTTCTACATCTTTTACCATGCGCGCTGTGGACGAGCCTGCGGACTAACCAGACCGCCACAAAACAGACGCTGACGTATAATGACAATAATGATTTGATCATATTAGAGTTAAAGCAGGAGACTTCCTTGAGGTCACCCGGGAGATGATATATGTATCTGCCCCCACTAACATGCCATACCCAAAACAGGATCAATATATAATACAGGATCAATATATAATGCAGGGCAGATAAGCATCGTATCTCGTTCGCAGAACAAAACTAGTCCCTGAAGAGTAGAAGACGGTGCTAATAAAAGCGAAACAAGCGCTGCACCCTATAATTTTTTACAGATGGACTGCACACACACATACACACACACACACACACACACACACACATACACACACATACACACACACACACACATATATATATATATATATATATATATATATATATATATATATATATATATATATATATATATATATATATATATATATATATATATATATATATATATATATATATATATATATATATATATATATATATATATATATTGGACAGTTCTTTGTCAATCATTTCAAAGCTGAACCTGATAGCAAGGAAAGCACCGTTTTCAATTCGTACTTGTTTCGTATGGTCATGATAAATGTTCCCGACAGGAAAACATCTGTATATTTCTATCAGCTCAAGATTATATTGAAAAAAAAAACTAAACGCTTTGAAGATGAAACAAAAACTTAGTGCACTGTCTATGGTTATCGCACCATGGCCTCTTTATCTGTGCTCTGTTTTGTGGTGTCTCCCACCTACTTGTCTCCTTCGTACGCCCCTCGTTGAGTCCCCTTACGAGACGAGAGGCGTAAATTTGGAATGTACGTGCTGTATGTCATGTGCTCTTGTCTCTTCTTTGCAAGAAGGATTTGTGTAGGGCTGTGCCTTCCTTTCTAATTGCTTTCTTAAGAATAAAATATATTTAAACCAAGGAAATTGTTCAAAAGACTTAGTTTTAAGATAATCTGGGCTTCTATTTTAATCGCCACTTTGGAACATAATGTTGATCAGGTCATAATAAGCTTAGTCTGTTTTGGACATGAATAACGTAGATCTATGATAGCCAATTATACTCCCAAGCAATCCATGGCAAAATATAAGTCCTTCATGATATTGCCATTATTTTAAAGAAATAATACACTCAGCATTCTAATTTCTGGTAATTCTATTGGCAGCAAATATTTGTTCTAGATCTTCCCACAAAGGTACTATGTAAAAGTCCAATCCAGGTGACACACCGTGCTGTATAACCAATGTTGCTTTCGGGCAGCTTGCAGGAAACAGATGCTATTCGATATACACCCATCAGCCAGTGTGTGAACTTATCTAATGACAAGGAAAATCAAGGAGTTTTGCTTCCAAAACAATTGAAAATAGACATATGGGCTATTATTAAAATCTCAAATGATGCGCACTGAAGTCTCTATCGACGGGAGTCTGGACCTAATCAGGTAGCTGTATAAGACACCAGAGACGGTATCCCGCCGCTCCGGACATCCGTCATTCTACGGTCTGTGGTTTTGTCACTCATCAGCACGGTGACTGAATCAAACATTCTTCAAGTTGGGAAGTAAAGTCAGCAGATTCCAGGGATATTTGGATAAATGCTTATTTTCAGCGCTAAAAACTTGCAATTTTACACAAGGCAAATTTTAAAGTTACTTTATATCCCGTGGAAAGATCATTTTGGCAGAGTCGAAGTTCACACTGTCGTTGTCACGTCCGGAGACAATGATTATAAATTAATCTGAGCCATTAACACCTTCCGTCAGAAAGTAATTGAACGGATCCTCGTTTTATATAATGAATACACCATACCTATTAATATTTTGACAATCATGATGATTGGTAGCCGGTACCATAGCATAACATTATCTTCCTCGTTAAGATTCGCTTTTGATTAATATTTTTGCTGTTTGATAGATCGTACCTTTTAATCAGGATCTGGTCCGTAACTTTGATCTCTTACGGTCTATCTGTTTGGGTTCGATTTGATAAAAGTGGCAAGCATTTAGGCAGGTAATTTCAATTTCGGAAGTAGTGACTGCCCAAATATATACATCTTGCAAAACAAAATCTTTATTGCTCATATGAAGGGGCATATTAAGGCATCTTTTGTTGTATTTTATATGCTGCCAACTTTCATTCATTAACCCCTTCAATGCTAAGTTTTGACTGCCTCAACGGCTCTCCTCGGCGCGCGATTGGTGCATTGGGCCCGAGGCGCGCCGCAGAGAGGTGCTGGCGTGGACCATTCTGATAGTGTCGCGTCTCATGTGGTAACTGCAGGCGTGTCACTACTCGAATGAAAGGTCCATTTGCAGAGAGTATGATTTGGTATTTTGTCTTAATTTAGTGCAGATGGAGTTTCGTCTAAACGGGCAGTAAAAGAGTTAAGTGGCAGAAATGCATTCCCATATGTGACAGGTCCGTACAATAGCCACAATCTTGTTGGTCGATGGGGAGCACCAGAGGACTTTTACCTCACACTCACAAGGGAGGTCACAGGTCAGCTAAGCCAGATTGTCATACTGGTTTTGTTTGTGTCATGCCTCTCTCAACCGTATAATTTTCCGCCAAATTTCACAGGTAGGCAGCACGCGAGCGCCCTTTAGGATCCCCCATTGGGAACGTGTGCGTCTTTTGCTTAATTAAAGACCGAAAGGAACAATTTGTCGAACGAATAGCGCGGGTAATTTGCTTGGTCGTCTGCTGCAACGAGATTGAGCAACAAAAACGAGCTTTCAGAGGGCAAGTAGTGTCACTTGTTGTACCGTCCAATTTGAATCAACGCACGCAAATAGCCGCTCACATAACAGTCTCATCTGTAAGAAACACACCTAATTCCATCTCTAATTTGATTGGCCCATATTGTATCCTTTGTGTCGATCAATCAAGTGATAACAACTTGTGAGAAAGTAAACCGTTCTCCAGGAGATTCATGCCTGTTCACCTGACAGCTGGCGTATGGAAAAACCACGAAGTGACCTGTGTCGTTACATGAAGCATCATCTGACAAGAGATGACCAGGCCATAGAGTAGCGACTTAGAATTGAATTGGTTGCAAATTTTGTATGAGGCTTTACTGTGTGATTATCTTGAACACATCCAACACAGTCATTTGAACAGTATAAAGAAAATAATGTATTCCGGTTTGTATACATCATATATGTTCTTATGCTGACAGCTCCTTTGTAGAGTAAATATCATACGTGGGTTTCTGCTCTGCCCACCTGGGACCATTGTTTGGCAGCATACTAATAATCTACTTCTGCTCTGTAATAATTTTGCAAAAAGGCCATCCACAGTTTCTGGTCCCCTGACTCTCAGGTTAGGCTAGTTGATAAATTAAAAGTTGAATCAGTCTCCCGCCTACTTTTCCTGCTGCTTCCACAACTACGTGTCAATGCGGTATCGTGGCGTCATATTTGATATTCTACTCGTGATTTTTGTTTTAAAAAATGACCTTATTTTGCATATTTTTGTCACATCAATTGAACATTGTTGACGACAAATGGAAAAAGAATCAGACACATTTTTTTTGTTGGTGACATGTATTGCAAAAGTTGCTAAACAACCTGCTGATATATTCCTCAATGAAAAGGTGGCCCACTTACATCTCTAGCCTAAACGTATAATTTTATTGCTTCATCTGAATAATGTGATCTTGAATTGGATGATACATATGCAGTCTTATCCAAATCCACAAAAGACTAAACAAACCAGAAACGTTTCCAGACGTTCATAGATGATGCAAATTTATTTCTATATGTCAGAAACTCAAATCATATAGCTATACACACCAAAGTTTTAAAAATGCTAATTTCAATGGGATGAACGGAAGTATACACCACAGCATGCCTATATAGATAGAATTTGTTTGAGCGTGACAACACCTAACATTCAACGGCACATATCTTCTGAGAGAAAAGGGAATGCCACCGGTCTATATCTTAAAGGTATCAAAAAGTACTGAGAATCATATGTTGCAACACCTTCCGAATAGGGCCTCAGGCAATGTATTCTGAAGACCTATTCACAGTTAAGATTGACAGCAGAATCAAAAGCGACGCAGTTAATGACTTTCAGACTCCTTTAAAGACATTCTGCGAACCTAAATACAAGCGTGAAGTAACAGTACAGAAAGAAGACTTCAATCTGCATGGAATCAAATTGAAAATTTGCAACATTAAGAAAACGTTTTCGTGCCTTCCAAAGCAAACTTATTTGCCGCATAGTTTTTGCTCTTATTTTTGTCAATTTGTGGCTATAGGCGACATGAATGTGTGATGATTACTTGTTTGGTGGTAATTTCCAACAAGTTCCACCGTCGATAATGTTTTTAGCTTGCTATCCTGTTAATTTGAATAATAGAAACTCTCTATCGGATCAATGAGACACACACGGCGGACAGCCGTCAGAAGCCGCGGCCTCAATCGCAGGGCTTCACCCTGACACAAGCCAACTTCAACGGCGGATAATGTATATTTGCTGAAGAAAATAGTGGCTTCCTGGCAAATTGCTCCCACAAACTTTTCACGAAACACACATATCACTAAAAAGGCACGTCACGTAGAAAAGTGGTAAACGCCTACGAACAATGTCGCAAGCGCATACTTGGAGTCAACGGACCTGTAACATACTCTTTGTTTAAATTAGTGTTCAATCTTTCTCATATCAGCATGTAACTGTACTCTTGCATGAAGCAAACAAGACAGTTGCTTAGATTTTAGTCCTACACATTTTTGCTTAATAGATTTGGTTGGCTGCACAGTCAGTAAACGTTACACAGACAACAAATATTTCACAGGCAGTAAACGCTGCACTGGCAGTAAACGTTGCACAGGCAATAAAGATTGCACTGACAGAAAACCTTGCACAGGCAGTGAACGTTGGACTGGCGGTAAACGTTACGCCGTCAGTACGTTATCATCTACCGCCATCTGACACCACCTCCATAAAGACCTCGCGTCGTCTGTTATGTCATGCTTAACAAAGCAAACGCCTTCTTCTGATATTTTTTCTGCAACTCCTAATGATCGACACTCTGTGAAATCTTGGGTCACATAAGATTCAAATTTCATGAAAAGTATGGAAGTTTTATATGAGATATGCATTTATTTGCATGCAGGAACGCCATCAACTGGTTTTCCATATGCAATATATTTGGTTTGAAATGACTGAGACAGAATCAGTACCAGATTCAAACAGATATCCAGATTAGCAGCAAAACTCGTTCAAGATTTTCTTGACTTCAGTTTTCATTTTGCGATACCCTGACTGGAAAGGTGCTCTAAGCAAGAAGTGATTGAGCTCGAGTGATAAAATACGGCGTCGTTCAAATGCATATCTCCACCCTACTATTATAAAAAAAAAACTGGAATCAACGGTTGCTCGCCGAGGAGACGGATTTCAATTTTCCTATTTCACTGTACACGTTGAACGGATCAGCAGAAGTTACATGAAACTTGGTCTGTTATTCACGCAAACCAAACGGCCGTGTGATTTGTCACTTTGAAAAGCCTTGAAGCAGAAAAGCGTACGTATTCCGTTTCGGAAAATTTATTTCAAGTGCTGTTAGTTTACACTGGAACGAGAATATACACGTGTTTGAATTTCATGAAAGAGAACGATGGTGAAATACCATGACTGGTTTGATCCTGAGAGTGATGCCAATTGAGTGGAAATAGGTTTATGACCACCAACCGGCAACTTTGACTAGGTCATGCAAAATTGGTCTTGATTAACCAAGGGTTGAAGTGTCTAAGAAATTATATCCGTGGTTCTTTTGTGATGAAAGGCTATTATTTTCTCTGCAAGATCCATCGAACTCGTTAAAGTTCCTGTCCCTTGGAGGAAAATAAGATTTTGCCTTTCCGAAATGAGTATTTTACCTGCAATTCCTTTTCGTCCGAAGAGAGTATTCCACATTTATATTTGATTGGTGATATAAGTATAAATTGGCGACATGTGTAAACGTCACATGCAAAAAGAAGGGGTACCCCATGGTTTGCTGGTCATTGATAACATTCCTTCATAAAAAGAAACTTTCTTGCCATAATGGCACTGATTCAATGTGTCTTGGTCTTGAGAAACCCCTTGGGGAATATTTAAATACATGGCTGTTTTCTTGGATTATGGTCATCGCTCCAAAGGGCAAGGAACCCCCTTGTTGGAAGGTGGGCAGACGACTCCGGGCCATTTTATTATTATTGAGTTAGTGTGCCTAACTGAGGAAATTGCTTCTGTCTCTCTCAAAGAATGCTGTCTTTATTTGTACATAAAGGACAAGAACGTGTCATTTAAACATTGTGATCTCATTAGACGCACCATAGATCTCACAGGTCAGGGCACCATACGCTGAAACCATGACAGAGGCCACGATTTTGATCATGCTGCAGCTAACGTTAAGCACCCTTTGACTTTTGTAAGGTAATACTATACCATTAAAACAATGTCCATATAGGTTATCTTTGGTAAGTAGTAAATGCTTCATTTTATTACGAAGCGCCACAATCATTTTGACGATAGTTTACACAGTATAGCAATTATTACTCCACAGAATCCAAGCAAGGAAACACTTGTGATATTTAGTGGATTTAGTTTTAAAAAGAAATTCATTTTTGGCTTTATAACTTATTGGCTTCCATTTACCTTATATACAGTTTTGGCTACTTTTTATACAGGTTCTTTTGCTGGGGTGGGACATTGGACCATTTTGGAAGTAGAGAACTTCCACCATTGTTTTCATGTTTCCTTTTTCATTCTACTTCAGAATCTCTCAATGCAGAATCTTCCTAAAGCATTTGAATCAGAATATTTCACATGTGGATCAAACAGCAATGTGTATTTCATTCTTCACCCGTGAACTTGATCTATCATTACAAATCACAGCGTCGTTGCATTTTTTCTGCTTTCACTTTTTAATGTTATGGCTTCATTATGTTACGTTGCGCGGATTGCATCGGCCAGATGGCATACACCAAAAAGGCCTTTCTGCCATTCAAGTTTTCCTGAGATGCAAAGATAAAAATTAAATTCTTGTCAGGAAATTGCTTATTTAGCGAGAGCCTTTGCACGGTCGGAGAGCAAGAGCAAAGGCATTGACGTCTTTTTTCCAGGTATATATATATATGTATATATATATATATATATATATATATATATATATATATATATATATATATATATATATATATATATATGCTGTTTGCTTGGTCGTTGTGCCAAAACTGAAAAATGATGTCCTGAATTTGTACGTCTCATTTTGGATATAATATTTGATGTCAATTTTTCACTATCACACGGTAATATTTGATTTGCTTTCATGCATCAAACAATGACGTTTTATCATGGAAAATCACATGCATCTGTTCAGGTGACGGTGCATTAAAATATTCAGCTTAGCTTTATAAATAGAAAAATGGAACTTTTAGTTTAAGGCTAGTTGTTTATACTAAAATGATATATTCTATTTTTTTTAATTTAAATCATATGGAAAAGCCTTTGGATTTCAAAGGGGATGGGACATAGTGCACCAGGATAGTGCATAAGTTCACATTTCGGTTATCAAATTTGAATGGGGGTGTGAAAATCGCTGTTTCGTTGCGCTAAAGTGTCCAGAAATGGTATTTCTATCCTCTTATCTTTCAAATACCAGAAGCGAATAACAACTTTGAGCGCACAAAGTGTCTTAACCCTTTCAGAGCCAAATTTTGGACGAGTCAACAACTTTTATCGGGGCGCATTTTGGCGAAATGCGCCCAATGGGCGCCGAGAAAAGCTGTTGACCCGGGGTATTCTCTGTGGAAGTATATGCATATACTGCCACTTAAATGAAAGTTCTTTTTACGAGGAATACGAATCTGGGATCCTAATGATAATTCAGACTAATTTGACCAAAGTAGATCGACTTTAGACATGATTGGCACTGAAAGAGTTAAAAGGCAATTGAGATTCTGCCCCGGTTACAACAGACTCCGCGTGATGTGGAGCAAGTTCAAAATAAAAAGGTGTGGCCTCACTTGAACTGGACACAGATTTGTCTCTGATAGAAAATGGTTTCTTTGATTACCAATGATATAATACTTCAGTTGGAAAGTTTGAAGGAGACTAATTGATGCGGTGATATGTGTATACTAGGGAGCTCATACAACGGTTTCAAGTGGCAATGCTAACAGTAGCCACAGACGCTCTCTGTTTGACATGATGAGGAAAAAGCTGTCACTTACAGTTTCTAGACATTGGGCTTCACACGAGAAAGAAGCATCAACACCAAAGATATGTTTGCATCAGATCCACAAGTGGTCAATAATTGGCAAGGTGAGGGCCTTGGAGCACTACTTCAAACTTATCATTATATTTTACAGGTGGCAAACCGTGAAATGTGAAGTGTGTCGTAAAAGGAAATGTGGAGAAAAGATGTGAGTCGGCAAGGATGTCAGCAAGTGTGTGGTACGCGTCACCGCTCTAGTCGTTAAAAGATGGCGGGCTTTGAAGTGGCCTAATTGCTATGACAGGTAAAATATGGGCACACCTGGACCCTCTGTGGTAGGAAATCTAATGTTGGTGAATGGAAGTAGTTTCCGTCTTCGTCAAATTAGAGCTCAGACCGTAAAGCTTTGCAGATTCACTTCCATTGACATTTACCAATGTAATTGCCCTGTGATATACAGTAGCATACCCCAGCGCTAGATTTAATCGCACCTCAGATGAACAAACCTAGAATTTGCTTAAGTTGTTACAGCACCCATATACTCTAATTACCTACAAAATCGTAGGTTTGCCTATTTGTCTGAACTGTTGATACCAACCTCCTGTTCTACTCAATTGATCCACCAGGCGACCTGGCATATCTCAGAGTATTAATTAGGTTCAATGCTATAATTCGTCGCGCAGTCTCTAAGCGACAGATGTACCCCTGCACTGTGGGGGTTACGCCCATCACCCTCCTCGGAGCACGTGAGAGCCAGCAATGGCCACAAAAGACGGGAGGTAGACGTAGTCCGGCTCGGGAGGAACAGCATTAATTAGCCGCGCTCATCCAAAGCCAGTGCTTCCATTGTGTTTTTGCTCAAACCCTGCTGAAGCGCTCACAGAGAGCAAGGTGAAAGAAAGCTGAGGTCCCGCGGAGATAGGTGAAGAAAGACCTGCATAACTGGGCAAGCCATCCTTCTAAGTTAATTAAGCAAAACTAATAACCATCTTGTCACAAGCTTGTGACCATGTAGAGAAAGCGTTGGCCGCCCGTCATTCTTTCGTAGAACTTTTGTCTTATTCAGTGATATATACTATAGGACGCACTTGAGATCCCCGTGCGGGAAAGCGCAGGGACAGTGGCCCGGGGTCTTGAACTGGAGAGGCGTGGACCTAGCAGTTGCCGTGGAGCTTTTGTACAGTGGGCAAACACATGGATCCTATCTACGAGACACAGACCCCTTCACCCTGAGCACAACACTAATTAGTCGAGATATTCTCCTCCCTCTCAGGTGCCATAGGTTCTAATGACAGCATTTACAGATACGCTCTGCAGAGAATGGCACTCTGGGTTACCTCACAGGTGTACGAGCGGTGCACATCCACAAAAATAGGTACTTCATTTGCTTAAAGCAATATGCAACAAAATCTCCAGCTGTTTTTGAGCCCGATATCTGTTGACAATTCATTTAATCTGTATACCCATTGGCCTATTTGTGTATTAATAATGCTTTATCCATGAATTAGATAATTGATCAACTCACTTTGTTCATCATGAGGGTATTGCACTTCCATTCCTATATTTGTGTATGTGTACACACACACACACACACACACACACACACATATATATATATATATATATATATATATATATATATATATATATATATATATATACATATATATATATATATATATACATATATATATATATGTATATTTCCAACTTCCAGATTTTTAAAAATTTGCTGTAATGATATTGACATTGACAATTCAGTACACGTCAAAAATGTTTTAGTGATATACCCTTAACTAGGCTGATATACCGAAAGATGATGGTGTAAACAACAATAAAATATCTCATGTTAATTCATGAGATATAATTCTGAAGATTTCAACTTATAAAATTGTCAGTTCTGAAAAACATATGTAAACAAAGTTATGTGAAACAATAATTAAATGTATGGAAACATTCACGAAAGAACTATGAATACTGTGAATTATTATGTGCAATATTTCAGGATTCGATAGAAGCGTTTTGAAAAATAATTGACGCTGAAAGAAGAAAAATATTGTGTAAAATAAATGTTAACTGTGGCAAGCAAATGAAGAGATTTTGGGAAAAGGGTATAAAATCATAGATGAAATAGAGGTAGAAAATGAAATTTCATGGATTACATTATAACCGGTCTTCAGAATCATGAACCATACTTCTTAGAGTGCCTGCAACTTTGAGATACTCTTCAGAAAAGCTTATCTGATTGTTCAGTTTGGGTGCCTTTATTTTACATTGCAAGATCTTATTACGTCTGTATCATACTTTTGTCATACATACAAGTACATGTATCTGTACATGTTAGACTTACGTCCTAGTTACAAATATGTACTTGTTGGAAAATGTGTCAAATGACATATTTGACTATATCCTTTTTAAATTTTAATTTCAGGTATTGGACTCTACTTTTCAGTCTGTGACTCTGGAATATGGTCTCTAAAATGATTCTGATGTATTGTGTACTGTTAAATACATCAAGTGAAGTGATATTAGGATCGGCATCGTCTAATTCAAACAAACTGTCGGGAAATGTACTAATTGGTCCTTATTTCCTTGCCACATAATAACATGTAATATGAACTTGCTTTCCTCCTCACATCTGATTTGTCCAGTGAATATCACTTCACTTCACTCCTTGTGTATTTTATGGCCACTTTATCAAGTGGTCTTGTGGTTGCTTTAAAAACATTCCCTCCCTTGTTGACAGAGTAAATTCGATTCCAGAAAATAAAGGACCAGGTCCGCTTCTTGATAAAGTCGCCCACAGAGAGAGGAGTTCAAGATATTTACATGTGTCAATGTATTTTGTCGAGAGATTATTCCGCCATTCGGTTGAGATCTTTGAATCTATATCCATTTTTAAAAGTAAAATGCACTTGAGTGATGCCTGAAGAGCCATACTGTTATAATTGCTGGCCAATGACAGGTGAGTTAAAATGCATGAAGCAAACTCTATTATATCAATTGTCTTTGCCATATTCGCCATATATTGATTTTTTGGATAATGCGCTCTTGTGAACGTGATTTTCAACCGATTAGGCTTCATTAGGGTCCTGCGTAGTTTATATTGTTCTCTTAAATTACGACTTAATTCGTTGATATTTCCATAGCTTTGCATGATAGGACGACAAACTAATACTGTGTAGATTTAGGGGCCAGTTGCAGCATTCTCACAGCTGTTTTAGAGGAACAGCTTTATTAAAATGACAGCACTCAAATAAAACCTTCATCTTACATCTCTGTTTTATCAGTCAAGCGCGGCTGGTCGTGTACTTTAAAGATTCACAAATTAAAAACTATACTTGTCATCAAGATGTTTCATACATGATGCCTTATAAAAATGTAATCGTGTCAATAATTCTTTTTCTGTAAATCGATACGTGCGCTACATGTTTAAATTTTTGTACGCTCATAAATTTTTAGCCATACAGTTACCACAATCATGAAACTACATTGCATATTCCCAGTATACCTCAATGTAACAACAAATGGATTTGTACTAGAGATGGGGCATGTATTTCGAAAAGAAGCAAATGCTGTTAAATATTTTTTAACATAGGAGGAATAAATTTTTATTTACAATTAAATTAATGCATTCGCATACCTTTTTTAATTGGTCATCTGTTGTCCTTGTGGTCATTTCTGTTCTGGGTGTCGGAAAGTCCAATTTGCACGTTAACAAATCATGGATTATATATATACCAGGGTCTTGTGACGCATATGTAAACAATATGTCATCGTCAAGATCAATTTTATCATTACAATCATTTTACCTATGTACTGAAGGGTACTGCCAGTACAACCGCACTATCAGAATTTACCTGGTGCAAAGACATTTGGCCCTTGGCGATGCCTTCAAGAGTCACGTGTTAAGTTTCAAGCGACCAGATTGCCAGTTCCACGCGATTCTTAATAATTTGTTTCTTCTTAGTAACAAATTTCTTTCATAATTTTTACGAATTCATTTTTTTTTATTTTGCAATAAAATAGAAGCTAAATATTACACACAAATTGCTGGTAAAGAACTCATGGTAGATAGGACTTGTGTCACCATCCTCAATAAGATGGTAGTCGAAGTATCACACGTAGCAGGGGCCAAATATCTAAGTTTCTAAATGGATAGCCTTTGCCCTGCTGTTTTGAAAGGCACAATTTTGTTGATCGTAAAGCTAGCAAACCATCGTTTTCATTTGATTTAAACATATTTATTTCATCTGGATCACAAAATAGCACAAGAAAGTCTGATCGAGTGGTTCTCCAGTACAAGGAGAAGACACGCAGTATGCAATACAAGACACACAGTCCAGAACAATGGTTTGTTACACTTTTATTGAAGCAGTCAGCAAACACTCGTGACGCTGGCCAATAATAGCTATTTCATAGTTGTATTGACAGCATTTACTGTCAAAATGCCTCATTGGGTCAACATAAAAAACAGCGACTTAAAATTTCAAAGCAGACAGTGGATAAGCGTGCACCTTCGTCTGAGCCCGTTAACAGATTTTTTTAATTAGCAGGGGGAAACTGTTTACTACTTCCATATTGTCACGATCTGTTTGATCGGACATTTTTATTTTCTTATTCCGTATTATTCCAAATGGAAACATAATAATAAAGCAAGCGACACAGGGCGGGGAGCTGTAAATCAAACGCTGAAGTAAGCGAGCACCACGTCACCTCGCTGTCAAATGCTTAACTTCACTATTAAGGCAGTGAATCTCGGTGACCACAGAGCAAAGAGTCACGCAAAATACTCTGCGCATCGCACAAATAACATGACCTCCAGGTGTACATGGAAACTCTTCTTTCTAAACCCAGCCTGCTTTGAGAAAACCTGAGACTGGCTGATTAAGCTGCAAGCAGTCCTCAAGTGGAAGAAAGCGCGTCGGCTGGGGCTAAGCCATACTCTTTTGTGTAGTACGAGAACCCAGAGCCGGATTAAAGGATTAAAAAGCAAAAGTTTTAAATGCTTTAACTGGTATCTCCTAATCTGAAATTTTGGGGATGAAAGCAGTAGCTGGTGCTGATCCTTTATCTAAATTTATCTTGTGATCAGGTCGGAGCCGATCAAGATAGTTGCCGGTATCTAACACTAATTCGGCAGGTGGCCCTTGGTTTCAGTTCTCACCTCCGCTGCGCCATATGGACGAGTACAGGAGCATTACTCTCATCTATTGAACCAACATGTCTTTTTCCCCGTCCATTTGACGTTATCGTTTCCCCCGCAACACGAGAAAAAAAGGCTCATTATGTTAAATGCAGGCTTCTATCTTTGTGAACAATCCAATAAGTACTCCTTGTTTCCGATGTGAATATGTGTCCAAAAAAAAAGAATACGTCAGGACAATATCAATCCTATGATCATCAATCTATTCTGTTGAACTTTTGTCGATGGGCATCCGGGGCCCGTCAACGGCTCTATTTTACATTGACAATTAATATATACATACCTGCCTACCTACATATATGCTTACATACAATGTACGTACACGCATACATACTTACTTACGTACATACATACGTACATACATACATACTTACGTACGCACATACATACGTACATATAGACATGCATACATACATACACACTTACGTACGTACGTATATACTTACGCACGTACATACATACATACACAAATACATACATACATGTACATACATACATACATATACACACACACTCATACATACATACATACATACATACATACATACATACATACATACATACATACATACATACATGTTGAGAGAGAGAGAGAGACCGACAGAGTCAAGAATTGACGGTGATTCGCCTGGTGCGTCATTTTTCCCAACAGTATCAATTAAGCTTGACTTACAGAAAATGCTGCTTCTCCATAGGTTGGTGTAAACTCTAGATTTTATGAAACGTTACAAACCAGCTGAGATATGAAATATTCAATATGTAAATTAGACATAAAACAAACGGCCGGATTTTGGACACAATTATGGGCATGTTAAGCTGGATGGAGGGTGTCAATGGTAACTCGTACATTTGTAACAATATAATAAA
This sequence comes from Hermodice carunculata, assembly GCA_964020975.1. Classification (NCBI taxonomy): domain Eukaryota; kingdom Metazoa; phylum Annelida; class Polychaeta; order Eunicida; family Amphinomidae; genus Hermodice; species Hermodice carunculata. The sequence continues at coordinate 67,133,544 of OZ026625.1, forward strand.
AGCTGATTTTGCCATCTTCATCATAGGAGAATGTTGATAAAATACAGGATTTTTAGCATCTATTATGCTTTGAAAACTTTACTCCATTGACAAAATGAAAAAAAAAACGTGAACTAGTAAAAGAAATAATCTGTAGCAAGACAACGCATTAATGTAAGACTTTGGATGCTCGATTGTCTCGATAGGGATTCTTTGGTTTTATCATTCTTTTAAATCAAGTGCCTCGGGCCGTGCCCAGGTAACAAATTAAACTGACGTCAAAGGAGGTGATATGTAAAAGGGAACAGAACATCCATTATGAACATGTTTCAACAAATATCCAAGTTACCTAAGACCTAAAAAAAAATATGTATGTGGTTCCGGTAACCCGACCGCACCCCACTGAAAACGCCCGCCGGTAAATAAATTTTATGAAAAAAACAAGAAAATTGTTTCAAGCAGCCTTTCCCTAATAAAAATTGATAGACCCTCGCTGAAAGATTTTATCGAGAAAGCAGCCGTCGTATGCCGTTGTTTTGCAATAAAGTCAACTCAAACACAATATTTTATCTCAGCTTGTCTGGAGGGTTAACTAGGGCAAGGAAACCGCATAGTTGCCTAGAGACGGTTTTTCGGTGAAACGGGCTACAGCATAGTCCCGATTGTTCGGTAATCCGCTCCTTAATAGGTCCATGGGGTGATCGTCATCATGATATTTCGCTCGGTTCCAGTGTCCGTTCTTCCAGTTACCAGGGCAAACGGCCGTTCAGTACTTTTAAACCATGACTTACTCAATCTGCGGGCTCGGTTGTGTCTGAAGCAGTTATCATCGTTAATTACAGCTCCAAATGCAACACGATACCTTGAGCCGGCAAATCGGTTGGTGAGCACCATTTTGAGCATGGCGCATTGCATTCGGGGACAGTCGCACAAAAATACATTCGATTTGGATATGAAAGTGAATGACCGCCACAGCTTTTATCTTATCTTTATTGATTGTCTGAAATATTTGCGAAATATGTGCTTTTGGCTTCATATATTGTTAAGATAATGTATTCATCTTTGAGGCTGTTCAGACATTCTTATCAGAATCTAGACGTTTTATTTACTAATTTAGTATATGATCTAATTATAAGTCTCCATTTTTTGGCATCAATTGTATTATTCGTGTACAAGCCGTGAATTTAGTCTTCCGTTCTCGTCCAGTGTGTATTGTATATATTCCTGTGCGTCCTCTTATGTACTGGAGAGCCTCCAGATTAGTCTTTGTGTACTATTAGGCAATCCAGAGAAAAAAAATATGTTTCTAATAATAAAAAGACACTTTGTTTCTTTAATGAGGATGATATATTATGACCCACCCACCACCAAAATCGTCTCAATACTATCTTCATTTACAAACCATAGGGTGTTGAATCCACAATTGTCAAAATACCAGCCACGTCCGTGGGTTAGTCCCGATTAGACGTTTTGAAGGGGTAGTATCCAAAATATATGTGTGATTAGTGTTAACGGAAGCTTAATTTGTCGAGGGAATGTAATGTAAAATATAAAATGGAACTTTGCAGTGTGAGCATTTCCTAAAAATATAAATACAAAGCCTTGAAATCACCAGTTGTTGGCGGCATGGCCCCAGATTAGGAATATTGTATCAGACACTGAAGTCGCCCCCAAGCTTTAAATTTAGTAGCACCACAGGGCGGACGTGGCATGCGCCCCGCTGCGTCAAAGTTGGAGCTTAGTGGGAAAGGTTGCCCTGATGGTGGACACAGGTCCAAAAGTAACGGCGGGTTTTTATATAAGTGGCAATAAAAGCGATTGGCAAAGAGGGCGGAACCCTATATGAATCCAAACAGACTCTTTGATATGCAGAGTTTAAATGCCACTGGGTTCTTTTAGTTGACCTCACGGGTGTAAACCCCTTTGAAATGAGATCATCAAAAGAAAAAAATGATAATAAATAAAATAAAAATAATCCGGTTGATTGGTCTAGCATCAACGCATCCTAAAGCGGCTTGTCGCCATATGCAAAACAGACAATTTCTAATTTGATCAAAAAGTTGAATAATCCGCCACCAAACAATCGGTGAACCTTTTGCAGTATTATACATATATTGAAAACGTATACGATTTTTGAAATAGATTATCCCAAATTCTTTGTGTGCCCGTTCTTCCAAATGAAAACCCGGAAAGAGAAATATGTTTTCCTTGCAACGGACACATATAGCTAAACTAAATAGAAATTCACATATTTAAAAAAGAAGAGGAGTTCATTATGTGGTGACATGAACATTAACTAGATTCACGTCGTTATGGCGTCGCATTACACGGTCCATATAAATATTACGACGTCAGAAATGTGTATAACGTGATAACTACAAACAACGAAAATTTGGAAGGGTGAAAGGTTGAGAAGCTTGAAAAAGGAAAAGCAATTCCCGAAACCGACAGCGTAAAAGGTTATTAATATATACACATACACTGTGGTCAAGATAAGCCACCAAAGTGAGTAACTGAGAGTGATATATATATATATATATATATATATATATGCATATATATACATGTATATATATATATATATATATATACATGTATATATATGCATGTGTATGTATATGTATATATATATATATATATATATATATATATATATATATATATATATATATATATATATATATATATATCAGTTCCTCAACTTGGTGGCTTATGTTTACCACAGTACGCATAAATCAAATGCGCAGGGAAGCACTTTCACTTACTTCTCTGGTTTAACTCAGCCCCCGGCTACATAGCAGGGAAGACAATAAATATCACATTATTCTTTTAAAACTAAGGAGTTAGTATTGACGGTGCGTTTCACACAATGGAATAATCGTACTATCCATAGTTGTGACAAATTTCTCAGTTACCAACGGCGCACGCGTCATAGATCGTTTGTCTGTGGTTTTCATTATTTATATGAATGTGAACCCACCACAATTATTGAGACTGGAGCCATTATTGAGATTTGAGTAGTTATCCCGGAGAGTCACAAAAGCGAGCCATGGTCACCCCCTCAACACTTCACAAAAGCAGCATATTGAAATCCATACACAAAAGAGCACTGACGGCTGCAAAAACGACAACCGTTTAATATGTTTTCAACTTTAATGAGCTTGCATGTTGAGTGTTCTCTTGGAGGCTTCCCTTCCCAGAGTCCTGTTCAGTGGCTCGTCAGGATCGATTCGGAGATCGTTAAAACATTTAAAGAGTGATTCTTAGCTACAGAAATCTCAAAGGTCCCCGTGTGAGATTTGCGTGTGATTATACTGACTTTACTCTCGCTGATGGTGCCCGTGTCACATGCCTCTGAATGTCTCTATTATCCGCTCCGACCGGCTTCTATAGGATTCCACAAGCAGGAAAATGGAGATGGGGTTATCCAACTCCACTTGACACGATAAGCTGAATCTGCCAATGTATTCTTTTGCTCTGCGTTTTGCCGTTCCCATCCTTTCTACATTTTAGTTGAATTCGCCCCACGGTGGTCCGCCTTAAACAGATAATTATTTCATTTTATGTTTAATTCATAGTACAGTGGCGAGGAACTTTTGGCAAGTCTGTGTGTGGAGGCAAGCTATGCGTGGCGACTGTATAAGCTTGTCATTATCCGACTTGATGCAAAGTTTGCGGAGCCAAACACGTGCACCAAAGCTTGTTACCTTGTGTGCACACACAAAGTCTCTGTGGGGTCGCTCTCTTTTACCGTCCTCACTCGGTGCTTTACACAAATTATTGGCAAAGCTGCTGTAAGTGTACCTAGCCTCTCCACTGGGCAGACTTCTTACCATATTCCACTGTTGTTTGCCCGTAACCGTACACTGTTTGCCCAAATACTTGTAGGTTTTTGCCTCCGAAAAATTTAATACCTTCCTACAATAATTCAGGACTTTTACCTACTGAGGATAAATAAATTTAAACATTGGAATCAATAGTAGGCCATGAACCCAACTTTTCAATCAAACGATTGAGGATGGAAATTTGTTATTGGGGACTGTTGAGTCAAGCCCTTATGGTAGTCGCTTTACTAGCACCCGGTAGAAAACACTGGTGGCAGCCGCTACATTCTCAGAAGAGATAGTCACCGAAGAGCGTCGAATCAGCAACACGCCGTTACAATGAGACACATCATCACAATCATTTATTTCTTTCATATATTTTAAGGATACGACCAAATTAATACATATATGGAAGCATGTAAAGCGTATGGACAAAAAGATAAGGATTCAGAGAAAGTCTAACAAATGATTACATGCTGCAAGATTGCACTGTAACTCCAGCATATCAACAGCGCCAGGTATGGCCAAAGCCATGGTGTACAAGAAAGCATTCTCAACTGATAGCCTCTCGTCATCACCTTCCTCCCGATGAAAAAAAGTGGAAATTTATTCCACAAAATTAAACTAGTTATACATGACATGAAAAGCTAAGGTATGATTTAGACAGGAAGGTTGCATAGTACTACACCGTGATTTTCATTTTTATTTTATTATTTTTTTTGGGGGGGGGACTGAAATCGGTTGCTTTAGCGATAGATCCTCGTGCGATCCTGGATTTAGCCCTACATTTCCACGTATCAAGACAAATGTGTCCTTTATCATCAACACCACAAGTTTTCAAAGTTCCACACACGCCCCTGCAAACAAAAAAAAATTATAGTCATGTAGTCAGAAACATGGACCTGCAATTAGGTAGTAGGTCCATGCAATCAGATAGTAGGTCCTTGTAAGAAACTAGGTAATTGTACCACTGTACACTTTTTGTTGCAATGTCGATTCATTTATGGATCACTGCTGACACTACAGCACGAAAGATGACAAAATGGTCACCATGTGGTTGCATAAAAGTGTTATGTCTGACATGAGTGTAAACAACAAATCCTAGTGATACATGCATTTGTAGTGATGTACCTGAACATGTAATTGACTGCCGATGACAGCTCGTGGTCTGTTGTATGTCTGATCTATCACAAATATGTACAAGTCTGCTATTATTGCTACTAATTTGCATTATTTCAGCTTCACTGATAGGGCCACATACTGTTCAGAGATTCTAGCTTTGGTGGTGTTTGAGTGCCTGCCTAGCTTTGGACAAAACTGATGATGGACAAACCTAAGCTGTGGAGTTAAAACGATACATCTACCCATGATAGGTTTTAATATAATATTCAACCTTTAAAATTTTCAAGTCCCCCTTATAAGTATAAATCCAAAATCTACAACTTTTTTCCATGGTACTGGATGCGCCTCATTAAAAACCTATGAACTGAAGTTGGAATGATATCTCAACCTATAATAAGTTTGAACATACTCAACATTTGTACTTTTCAAGTGCTCCTAATTAGCATAAATTAAAATTCTACAACTTCTGTTTGTGGTTCATTGAATGCACTTGCATTACAAATCTATGAATTGAAATTGGAATGACACCTCTACATGTAATAGTTTTGAAGATATTCAAGGTGAAACTTTTCAAATGGCATTAACTTTCACAATTTTCAAAACTGCCACCCGCTTCACAAAAAAGCCATACTTCATGTATGGCAGTATAATCATGCCATGTTTGGAGCTTCTTCGTGTAACGGTCTTCAAATAAAATGTCAGACAAATTTGCTAGTAAAGAAGGAAAGAAAAAAAGAAAGAAAGAAAGAAAGAAAGCAAAGAAGGAAGAAAGAAAGAAAGAAAGAAAGAAAGAAAGAAAGAAAGAAAGAAAGAAAGAAAGAAAGAAAGAAAGAAAGAAAGAAAGAAAGAAAGAAAGAAAGAAAGAAAACATGCTGGCATATCGGGCTAAATGATCATCGTTCCTCAGTGGTTGTGTCACCAAGTGCCAGGACACGTTTCATGGCCGTAAAATATGCCAAAATAGACAAAATAAAATGATGAGCTTGCGCCTTAGACAAGAAGGTTTTCAAGATTGGCATGTCTTGCTTTCGGAAGAATGTCTTTTCTCATATATTTACGAAAGTAAAATGGGATATTACATGTCTTCCTGCGGAATGGGCATTTTGTAAACATACTCTTAACACCGAATTGCTATCGTCATGGCAGTTGTTTTTGTTCGGTCAATTGCCGTTGCAATGGGTTGGATTTTTAAAGAAACACTGCATGATTATTTAAATACTGATTCGTCGCCTACAAAACACAATTTTTATGTCGTTTGTGTGCTCAGAATGGGTGTAGTAGCAAAACATTGGCCTATGTTTTATCATTCATTTGATCAAAATGTTTCCATTCATTGAGCAATCAACGTGTTTACAACAGGAAGTGAACATTTATTTTTTGAGTGGCAGACTCTGTCGTTTGCCGAAGAAGCACGTACTTCTGTGTACTGGCTGCTATTGGTGCATCCCAGCAAGCCAGTAACCTTGGCAGCTTTAGCCCCTTTGCCAAAGATAACCCGACGTGTTTAAAAAAGATAACAAAAGAACAGAGCTGAACAGCGAAGACATTTTTGTATGTTTTCACCTGCTGAGGAAGTTGTTTTGTATGAGACACTATCATGTCAAGCGTGGTCGGTCGTGTGCGGAAACCTCCATTGCGTCATTAACGGACACCAACACGTGCCATTATTGACCAACGGTCAAGTACAGGTTGCCTTGCTAATGAAGAAACCATGAGCTGATAGATCTTGCTTTAATTTTTAACCAAAAGGCCCAACAGGAGTGTCCGCCGTCATATTTATGTCTCTTCTTATCAGGTTTTGACCCACTTCATAACATACGAACTGAATATCAAAGTATGATGTCTTTTACGGCGTATGCTAAGCTGAAAGGCTAAGATCTTCAAAACTTGTGCAAACAATAAAATGGTGGACCTACAATCAAGGTGTCGGTGTCCTTATTTTGACCGCAATACAATAGACTCTACCATATGCTACCAATACATAGGAAATAATCAGTCAGCAAATTGGATGAATGAAAAACAACAATAATGTGTCTCAACACAAACTGAAACGGCCGGTAATACAAAATGTAAGTTCCTTAGTATGAACCGTAAATTAAAGCCAGATACTGGTTTACATATCTCATCTTTTTTCCTTTTTATGGCGTACTAAACTACAGAAAATATTCTCTTTCCGAAATACATTACAAATGTACGACAGGCGAGGTGTGATTTAAATATACTCGGTGGAAATTTGATTCTCTATGAGTTTTTTCGATTCAAGGAATGCGTAAGTATGGTGGTTAAAAAAAAACACAACAAAATTGCAGCAAGACGTTCTACAGTTCGCACTTTTACCTATCATAAAGTGAGCCTAAAGAGTATCAGTCCATTAGGAATGTCGCCCGAAGACGTCCATGCATGCATGTGTCGAACCAAGGGCTTCGCTTAACCTTGATGCACAGAGCCAGTCTTTAGTATATCATACATGCAAGGCAATGCATTAGCATAACGTAATCCCAACGGATCTGTTGATATTAGTGGCTATTCACATGCTACATTGGTGTCAATACACGACAGTTATTGCTTCCGTACTGGATGGGCCATCAGATAATCTTAAGTTCTGGCGATAGGAGGAGGAGGAGGAGGAGGAGGAGGAGGAGGAGGAGGAGGAGGAGGAGGAGGAGGAAGAAGAAGAAGAAGAAGAAGAAGAAGAACAACAACAACAACAACAACAACAACAGCAACAACAACAACAACAACAACAACAGCAGCAGCAAGAACAACAACAACAAGTTGAGCCTTGTCTCTCTGGGTCGTTAATCATATCATATTTTATTTTCAGCTGGCTGCTTTTTCCTTCTGTTTTGATTTAAATCTTTTCATCTTGTCAAAGTGTTTACCTGGGCTATCAGACACGCGTGTATGTACAAAGAAACGTGGATTGTCCATATATGGTGAGAAAGTTATGCGTGCTGGCACAGCAGGCTTTGATATTTGAGCGCAGAGCAAACAACATGAATAGAGAGTTGAGCACAAAGTTTTTAATGTTTAACCTTAAAAGGGAAAAAAAGATATGAATGGTAGATTAGCAACCTGTCCTGTTTGCAGATTTGTCCACATAATTGCAACCTCCCTGGGTCAGACATCCATCAAAATCAGCTATGCATGAGTATTTGAGGGAAAAAATGTATTTTGTTGCTTAACATTGCAGTGTTAGTTTTTCTTTTCGGGCGTTTTTCAGGCTGTTATGAAAAAGTACACATATTTCCAAAATAGTGATAGCCTGCAAGTCTGGTGATTCGCCATCGTGGAAACACCGATTTTTAGTTTTATATACGGTACAAAGACCTGAAGACGTCATTAAAGGTGGAGAATTACTCTCATTTTTCAAGGGGCCCGTTCTAACTTAGACGCTCTTAACTTAAGGGTGATTGTCCTTGTTAAAATGTGGCTTACCCACTGAGGTCGAATAATTAACACAGACATCGCAGAAGATGGTGACCAAAGTTTGAAAGCTTGCTTAAAGTGTCCAAGAGGCAGCTTTTAAATAACGGACATAAATGGCATGGCCTACTGTGAAAGATCTCCGCCCCTTCGTCCCCTGGTCTCCAATGAATAATGGAGTCAAAGTATACGAGAAAGAAGGGACTCAGAGGAAGTAGTAAAAGTGACAAAATTCCAGCTTTCCAATGCTGAAAATCCCGTAAATATTTAACCGCTTAAAAACAGGGTTGACATATCCTCTTAGTTTCAGGTCATAAATGCCGTATCAGATGAAGGTTAATAACGCTTAATTGGAGACAGATTAAACCGTTTAATTGAGTGTATGCAGCCAATAATTACTTGGGTAAAGATTCCCCTATTGATGGACAGGCCAAATGATGGTATTCTGTGTAAGGCAGACGAGCAGCCAATCAGAGGATGGCTTTGGCACGACCATGCACCTGTACAGTTCCCACGTCGTACTATGTTACGCCTTGTCTTTGATATCTCACACCATACCCCATCCATGCTTGTGGCCACATTTAAGATAGTCTTGTCAAGTGTAGGATTGATTCAGTTCACTATAAACTGTGCACAACCTTGCTGTCCTGTCAAAGACCACAGTCCGAGAACTTTTCTCTCTCTTTCAGTGCTGAAGTCCCACCGAAGCCACATTCACGACGACAGCGTACGACATGATGACCACAGTCGAAAGCTTGGGTAAGTGCTTTGTAAACTTCTTTCGTGGGAGAGCTGTATTTACTTTTTAACAATGCTATTGATAAAGACGCTCAACAAAGCGGGTGGTTTTATTTACACGCATATGTAACGGGTTGTTCTACAGACAGGAACCGTCTGAAAAACGTGCTTTGGTCATTACTGCCATTTCGACTTTGACTCACTTTGTGAACAGCACAGATGATCTTTGGCGGATGCTTTGTGCGTGACACAGGTCGTGGTTAACGGTATCAGGCCTGACTTGTGATATGACCATATATCTCACTTAGAAT